>JAECUM010074630.1:0-22321 GCA_016617855.1 Megalonaias nervosa | reverse complement strand
TTTTTTTTTTTGTTTTTTTTTTTTGTTTTTTATAAAGGCCAATCTTGAAAATAAAAGAATTCTTTCTAAATGTGTGGTTTTTTGTATGGTGTGTGCGTGATTTGTGTTTATGTATGCCGTGGCATACTTTAAATGTTGTTATTGTTGTTGTTTTATAGGCGCCTTGGCGCTTTTTCTAGAAGGGGATTGAAATGTTGTTGTGCACGGATGTGATTGAAAACATGTCCGAATACTAGAGTTTTGGAAAATGAGTATTCTTTAAATGATTGTTATTATCAAGTGGTGTATATTGTTTGGCGCCTTTTCCAGAAAGGGATTTAAATATTGGTAGGCGTGGACGTGATTGAAAACATGTCCGAGTATTTGTGGTTTTAAATAGAGTTAAATTTAAGTTATTGCTTTTCCGTAGATTATAAACATGGTCATAATTTGTTTGCTAGATTAGAGAGGAGTTCGTTTTTGTGTTCTCATTACCTTGTAGCAGATGGATGGATTATTCGTTTTTCAAACTGGTACACATGAAAACGTTGTTAAAAGGTTCAAGCCAATAATAAAGGTCATTTAAAGTTTGGGTCAATTAATTTTGGAGCGTGTGCTTTTGCATCTGTTCATTATGGTATTTTGGTTAAGGAAGAACATATGCCATAGCATGTGTCCAAAAGGGTAACTGAGTATGTAAATGATGAGTATAAAGTGTATTAAAATAATAAAAGATAAATTATGGTGATTAACAGTGCAACTATTTACTAAAAATACTCAAAGCCAATAGGATTGCACATTAGCTATATTTTAGAATAAATATTAACTTCCTTGAAGACATTTAAAGTACAAGACAAATTTGCCGTATAAAACGCTCTTTCATATACTGAACACATTTGTAATGATTGCGTGTAGGTAGGAGATCGAAACAATCTATCATGAAGTGTTTCACAGTAAAGAGATTATTGCAAGAAACGCACTCGGATGGGTCTTCTCCCTTTAATATGTAGGAGTGTGTTATATAAGTATGACCAATTCTTAATCTCGTAATGACTACCTCGTCCTTATGGATGTTTTGTACGAATAAAGCCACTCGCTTAAGGTTGGTTTGATTACATGGAGCTTGTTATTCATAGAATCATTCCAAGATGCCTGTCACTTACTAAATCAGGATTCTTTGTACTTGGTTTAAAATCAGTGTATGGTATTTTAAAATCAGATGGTGTGAGGGTTGTTTAAGCAGCGCGGTCTGCTTTTTCATTACCTTTAATAAATGGCTGGGCAACCAACAGTATACTTTATTGTTAGATGTACACAGTTCAGTATGTTTGAGGAGAATATTGGTAAGTAATAGGTTTTCCAAATTACTATTCTGCTGTGACTGAAGACTGATAGTAATTGGAAGATGATAGAATTTAAAATGTGTTTGCTTTCCATACATTTCAGGGCAAGATATACTGCCTTGATTTAGGCTGAAAGCTGGTTGAATTATCTGTTGATGATTTGAGTCAAGCATATTTAAGTACGACTTCTGGCTGAACCATAAACAACACAACCATCGTCCAGTTTCGATGGAATAAAAGTTCTGTATAGGTTAAGAACGACATTTCTATCATCACCCCGGTCAATGTGCGCTACAACTTTGAATAAATCAAGAGCTTGAAGAATGTTTATTTGAACAGGAAGAGTGATAAGATACCAAGCTGCGGTGGTTCCTGCGTGGCAAACTATCTTTCTTTACGAGCTACTCAGCTTTTCAACATCACCATCAAGGCTGCAACGACTTTTATGGTTACGTTGCATACCATCCAGTGCATTTGAATCTGATAAAGAATAAGTGGAGGTTATATACACCACGAAGCGGAAATATAAACATAATTTATTATATATATATATATATATATATATATATATATATATATATATATATATATATATCACAAATCTGTATTACATGACCGCAATCGATGCAAAGGTGTTTGCATGGAAAACGTGAACATTGCGGCAGAACTCTCTCTGTCTCTTTTTGTGCTGGTCGGGTTATCTGCCAGTTTTACCATCACAGATCCAGAGACATTGTAGCATGCCAGACCATGGTCCAAGAAGAGGTAGACTACCATGGGCGAATCACATTTTAATATACCAGTAATATTGTTATACCAAATTGCTTCATGTCAACATTTTAAAAGTCATGTTATCTTTAATATATATATATATACATATACATATACATATATATATATATATATATATATATATAGCAAGTGCAATGACACCTTATAACACGTGTAATAACACCTCATAACGTCACAAATAATATCACAATATAATACCAAGACAAGCAATAACGACCGAAGCATCCGAATGTATTATCGAATCATTTCACTATACTATTTTATGCATTTCGTCAAATAAAGTCAATATTTTTGTTGTTTTGTGATAAATAGAGTATTACATTTGTGCTCATTTCAAATAAAATTTAGGAAACACGTCGAATAATTTCAAGCTTTTACTCGTCAAGGCTTGGAAAAAATTAATACCAATTATTCGACCCGTCTCATAAGTTTCATTCGAAATGAATATAGATGTAAGATCCTCATTTTCCGTTGTAGAATCTGTTACAATATTCCTAAGTTTACATACATCAAAGGACGAAAGGTGGATAGAAGGTTGCAGTTAATGCTTGTATCATTCTTTGAAATATAGATCTACTACCTTACAGTACCAAATCATATTTAAGGTTACACAAAATCCTCTATTTGTATATATCATTTTATGACAGTGATTTGGTTTTGCACGAAAAGTAAATATTTGTAAACCATTTGCTTTTGAATGGATTTCGTGCCTTTGATCAAAAGCATGTTTGGTGAGCAAGTTACATAAATTTGCATTCCGAAGTCACGTTGATTTTAATTTAGTCATTTTAGTTGACACAGATGCTGAAAATAATATAGTGCATCTTTTTTACAAGGTTGCCTTTTAAATTCGTACTAATGTATTGTCTAGAAGCTGACTTACGAACGGATATTATAACGTTCCTAATCAGATTTCATTAGGCTTGGAAGAATAATTGTATTTAATTTGATTGTGAGTGTATAGACACATTAATTAAAAGATTATTCCATATACACATTGTTTAATTAAGATATTATTCGATATGTGTAATCTATATTCTATCACTGAGGGCCCGGACGTTTTTCCAACCGATCTACTAAGTAATGATGGACAACCGGTTTGGGGTAAATTATTTCCGAAAACATAGCGAGAAGGTGCTGGAAAGAGAAACATGAATTTAGACGAGAAATGATAAAATTATTTCTGCCGAAAATAATTCATCTACAATGTCTGCTCAAAAGATTAAGTACTCTGCTGGGTGAAACTTTCAATTGTCATCATTTCTGTCTCTACTTTGTTTTATGGTCTACACCTTATAATTGAAACGCATCGTAACCAACTGTATAATGACATCTCAGTTGTGGTCGCATTGTACTGTACCTTTAGACATTTTAATGCTTACGCCTGAAATTGTGACGGAATTATGAAAATCTGTTAAAGAATGGTTACCTTTATATGGGAAAATTAAACGAATTTCTCTATCTGTCTAATCCACCTATCTTTCTTGTTTTTTCTTGTTCTTTTATCCATCTTAGTTTGTACAGAGTAACTAAATTTAAATGGAAGGCTCTGTTTTGTGTTTATTACTAACAGATTGACAGATTAGCAGAAAATATGCAACTGTCTTCATTTCGTCCTTTTATATCTTATCTCTGCATTTTTTAAAACATTTTATGCTTCGTCTGGTTGTTCTTTGATGTGTACTCCAGCAATGGATATGCCCAAATATGTCCACACTACACAGACCGCTAAGGTCATGACTGATGAGAAGCAGATGTCTTTTTCAAAACTTTTTTGTGTCTTCGTCATTTTTTTACATGCTTTGAAAACATCAGAATCGGTTTGCGTCGTGACCTTCGGCGGAATAACTCTAACGTAGTTCTGCGTAATTAAGTACGTTTCCTAAATAAATACGAGATGAGGATGAGTCAGGCACCTTACTCCATCAAGAGTAAAGCAGACTTGTTTTGATTGATTGGATAAGTTCAGGTTACATTAGAGTTCAATTACTTTATTGATGTAGCTGATTTTAGACTGGTATCTGTCCGCCTAAAGGTAGTAAGGTTTTGATTACAAAATGAAGCTAATCGTCACTGATACCCTCCACTCTAAAAACTGAAGACGACTGGATCTAAGCTGCGTTGGTAACATACTATTCATGCTTTACAAGACCACTTTAATAGTCTTGTAAATTATGATTCTTAAAATTATTTGAGTCGAATTAATAGATCATCAAGACTTTCAACTATTTTTCCTACAGAACGAAGAACACCACTAGAGACTACTCAATGTTTGTTGGAACTCCATACTAGAAGACCAAGACTTCGTGGATTTTGAAGGGTGTTTCTACTGAAAAAATAATTTATAGAACTTTTTTAAAAAGCAACTATGAAAATAAGACCGAATTACACAAATCAGGATCAGGGAGTTAACGGCAAGGACGTTACTACATAAAGCATAAAACATTCCAACATATATGATAACGCTTGGCAAATATCACTCAAGATAATTTTGCAAAAAATGTCAAGGGATCCACACTTTCACCACCTGGACTTGCGGATGTATTCACGAATGCCCATGACCACCAACTGTCACAAAAAGGACCTCCCATCTTTTACCAAGTAAACAGATGTTTAAAGTACAGATCAACTATTTTATAATAAGATTTGGAGAGGGTTAGAAGAAATAAAAACCACATAGAAAACATTCTTTACTTCCTTATTACGACATTGATTGAGAAATAATGTGCCGATAGCAGCTTTAACTCAGTCCTTTACTGTAGTAATTGGGATCCCCATAACAATGGTGATCATCGGAAACACTCCTCCTGTCTCTAACCGAATTATCTGGAAAAGGAACTGTCAAAAGTACCACTTAATATATCACCGTATGATTAGGGAACACATTATTACACATTTTCATGAAATTCTCCACCAACTCAATCAACTAACCATGCAGAATCCGACATTTTCTTTCTGAGCTTTGGTACTAATTATCATTTTGACTGTCTTAAAAGGAGCATATACGATAAGTATTTGAAACGTTCTAGATATTAGTTTTCTGTACAACAAAGTTCTTATTTAATGGTACGTTAGTACTCCTCATACACCTCTACATCTTTATCAGACTGATTATCAAATTATTAATTACAATTAAGTATACACGTTTAGCTATGGTATTCATACATTGGAAAACTGCACTTCCAGCCGCATGGCGGCTTTCAAAGCGTCTGCCCCTGGGTGATTCTTTGATGAAAGGATTCAGACAAAAATCTATTGGAAATCAATCACGGCTATATGGAGGATGTCGCAAAGTTTGGATGCTGTATTATTGCAGGATGTCTCGCATGAAGGCGGGACTTTTGCGCCTTTACGTTGTCATGGAGTAGTTGGATACCTCGGTTATCTATGACAAAACGGGTTGTTCGCTGGTGTGACAGAGCCTTTGGCAACACTTTGACTGCAAACAAGTATCCAGTGACGCTAGCACAGCCAGACACAGATACCTGGACGATCGGGCATTTCATAGAAACAATGGTTACAAAACTCTTAACAGGTATACTACGTCGAGCCATATTTGAGGTTTCACCGATCGAAACGTTATTATCTTCTCCTGAGTTTGGTTCAAGAAAGTAAATCGATGATTCATAACCTGAGAAAATCTCACTGAAACATATCTGATCACTCTTTTCATGTTTGGTGGGTAGATGTTTGGCGATTTCAACCCGAGTCTGTTTTGATCAGCCGGAAAAATAAATCGTGCACAAACATTTCATAGCTTCAAATTATTCTTTAGTATATTACAAGGAGCAGACGAATTAATGCCCGAGAAAATGAAAATATTTTCCGCTATGCATCCAGCATCTTCATCAATCACCCCCTTTATAGCTGTTACTTCCCGATCACCAATCGCAGACAATGGTATTTCAAACCGTGGGTTATCTTCCATGCATTGCAACCATCTCTGAAACGATTAAACCATCTTAACAATGCAGGATATGAAAATAGTTACAACCTTATACTTTATCAAAGTTGACCTTGATATCAGTCAAACAATAAACTAAACGCACCCAAATTTTACAGTATGCTCTTTGTTGATTTGCAGAAATCTCTCTCTCTCTCTCTCTCTCTCTCTCTCTCTCTCTCCTTATTTACCTGTTATTTCAAACTCATATATCTGCCGGTGTCCTGCAAACCGCAGTTGCAGTTGTGGATCAATTTAATGAACGTTATTATTTCTATTATCCGCACTAAATATATTGTAAGCCTCAAGGAAACAAAAAGGTTATCAGAAAATATTTAGAGCTTTTCAAATAAGGCTCTTGTGTTACGTTTATCTAGCACACTATGCAGGGAAAAGAGCAGAAGCTTTATGACAAGTCAAAACAAGTACTGATATAAAAATGCCCTCATGCGGCGCTCAGGGTGGTTTGAGTTTGAGACCCGTGGTCTATAGTGTCATGATATGCCAGTGTACTTATCTGCATACGTTCAGAGAGAAGATTAATTTCCGCATACTGCTTCGATTTAAAGAAGAAATTGGAAGCTGTATTTCAGTTAATTTTGCTACAGCCGCAGTTGAAAATAAATTTTGCTAATCGTTGCTATTTTATCTTAAAATTTCTGAGACAAAACACCGAGAAAACGTTCTTTCTCCAATGGATGCATTGACTGGCATCGTACCAATGTCATACATTATTTGATTAATATACCATTTGGACGAAAACGTTGTTTTGGTTTTCCACATCAGTTTTCAATGTTTACAAAATAATTATTGAAAACGGTATAGGTTTTATCGCAGTATGAAATTTGTATATAACATGCGCATTTCTTTAATTTGCTTCAAATGAATAAGCCCATATTAGTAGGTTTTAATGCTATATGCAATATTTCGCTATAAAGCAATATCAGAAAGTATTCTAGCTTAAATTATCCACGAAATAAGCTTTCCCATGCCAGCAATTATCTATCTATGGCACACAGTCTTATCTGTGGGCCAAGAAAAAGCAAATATGCTATACATGTTAACATGCAGTTGTCTGATAATAGATGAGTCTAAATGCCAACATCACCGAAGTAAAAAGCTTCGTATCAGTAGTGTATTTCCCCTCGTCAACTTAGTAATACAAAAAGCAGGTAAACTGTTACTGACACAACATTGAGAAATGCCTGTTAGCTTTGGCAGACCGATTTTCAAACATGTTACACAAACCATTAGCTAAGGAATTCAACAATGTATACTATGTCGTCATTGGTTGTTACCATTACGCTATTATAAAAGACAACATAATCGGTATTTAAAGATGCATTGACTTCATTGCTACCCAGTGACATGATAGACCGCTGTTGTATTGTTGAGTTATGATAACATTTTGTTAAACCTTCCTAAAGCGATATATTTCTTTTTCACAAATATGAATGCTTATACATACGATTGCACAATGTCACTGCAAACGGTTGTATTCAACTTTGTTCAAACACAATAGGCTGTAACCAGTTTCATCTAATTCTCCCTTGACCAGAATTTACAAATCTTTCTTTCGAATCTTTGGCATCCCTTTATACAATCAAATGAATGCATTTACATATTTATATTAAAACTGATTGTACTCAATAAAGGAAAGGAACTGAACATAAATTATTTTCTCCAATATAAAAAAAAATATTTAATTTAATTACTGAATTAGCATATATGAGCACATGATACTTTCCCACACTCAAATCTCTCACCGCCATCTGGTCCTAGTGACTGAAAATTTCGTGGATGGATGAATGAATGGATTCATCATATACGTTTCTATACGAAGAAAGGTAAATATGGATAAAAAGCCTCTTTTCTTATTTCATCATGATTGTAGCACGTTAAATTGGTTTATGTCCGTCATTGTTGTTGCTTTTGTTGTTGTTGTTGTTATAGGGTTTAACGCATTCTTCAACACAAGATAGGCCATACATGGCGGCCAGTATAAATTGAGGAGGAAGAACCCGGAGAAACCCGAGAAAGAACCACCGACCCACGAGAAGATACTGGCAAGCTTTCTCACGTACCCACATTGGCCAAGCCCGAGACTCGAAACCACGCAGACAGAGGTGAGACGGCAGTGATCCATAACGGTGAGCGCTTTAGACCACTAGGCCACTCGGGGCCCATGTCCGTCATTGCAATATGATGGTAACCCATCATCGTTTATGACAAAATCGTTTTCATCTTTGCAGTTGTGATATCTATTCTAAACTATCGTACTTTTAGTTCAATAACAGAAAACTTGTATCTTAAAATTGTCCTCAAATTTGTATTCCTCACTTGGATTTCCTTACATTGGCAATGTTTCCAAACCTTGAAGTCTTAAGGCACACAATTCACTGCCAAGTGAAGATTTCTCCTGCATTTAATGGGAATAAATACTATTTTTGGATCCCTGCTTAGCAACGGGCGATCGACAGAGAGAGCATTGTTCAAAAATGGAATAAATATTAAAAAAACCAATTCATCAAGAGCCGCTTTCTGCTTTTCGAATGTTTCTCTGAAGCAAGGTTATCTATAAACATCGTATTCAGCAAATACAATTTGAAGGCATTTTCATTCAAAATGTAATCATTCATACCAGTTTTGAATCGTTACGTTATCAACAGGCGTGGTAACGAAACGATTAATTAATTTATTAATGTTAATAGGCTGAAAACAAAATGTAAATTAATTAATTTTTTATTCGCAATAGGATAAGATGAAGATTTATCAGTTAGGTACGTTCTTCGGAGCGAACGTTTACCGTATAATCGAAGCTGTTTTGCGAAGCAGCACTTAACACAATGCACGCATAGTTGCCCGTTGACACTAAACAACGTGCATACACAACGAAAATGAAAGATAAAGCTGGTGGTGTTTTTCACATCTACTACACTAAATTGGATTTGTTGTTTTTTTCAAACATGTTCAGATGCAATCTTTCAGAGTTTGAAGTTCTGCACTGCAAGCGAGCATATGCTTCATTACTATTGTACATCAATCAGAGTAACAGAGTGTGTTATAGTTGTGACTGGAATAAAATCTGCCTTAGGAATGAAAAAAAAAAAAAAAACCCACAAAGCATAACAACGACAGTAATAGAAAAACTGCAGAGATGCAGAGCAAGAAACTTCTAGTAAAATTAACAATAACACTAATAGTAGGCGGAAGAGCAGCAGCAACATCAAGTAGTAGTAGCTATATTGGTAACATTTGTTGTTGTTATTGTTAGTTTTGTTGTGCTAATGGTGGTATGAGGCCGACTTCGAAGACTCCCGTGTTTTAACTATTGCTCTTTGGAGTCAACTGATAACAACTTGGAAAAACACAAAATTTCTATCAGCTATCGCCGGACTCCTTAACAATTGTAATTTTGTCTCTTCAAAGTTTTATTAACATAGAAAGGGCAAGTCAGATTCCTTGTTTCGTTTTGCACAGCCAATATAATTCAACAGTGATTTCCGTAAGAATTTTGTCCATGTAGGATTCCCTAGGAGTTACAATAGCTTGAAAAACAACTAGATTACAGGAACTCCGGAATGGTGTCAATATATTGCTTGAAGTTAGAAATTACAAAATTCAGCAGCACCGTTTTGCGACTGAAACTTTTCCATTGTTCGTATACATCACTCGACATTTCAACAGTTTAGTCAGTTCCATAGCAAATTATGCAAACCATCTCCAACAAATAAATTTTCCAGTTTGCATCTGTTTAGATTTGCACAGGATTCTCCACACAGAGACACTGGTAGGTTCGGAAGATCAGACATGTCGTGTATCATGGGTCTCCAAATATATACCCGTTGATTTGCATTAACAAGGCTATATATCTCGAATCCGAAAAATCCTAAAGAAGTTGTATTTTACATAGAAGTAACTAGAACAGACGCATAATTTTGTAGTGATTCCGAGAAGCATTCTCTGGTGGATGCTGGTGTCGGTGACTTGATACACGTTCTGGGTTATGCTGTTTTCAGCTTCTAATGTGTGTATTGGTTAAAGTCCTATAAATTAATCTGTGTCTCAGAGAAGAAAGACCTGGAGTTCATCCAAAATTACAAACCGCTCCGGCGGCCTAGTGGTTAGAGCGTCAGCCTCGGATGCGGGAGGTCGTGGGTTCCATCCCCGGCCGAGTCATACCAAAGACTTACAAAATTGGTACTAACAGTTGCCTCGCTTGGCGCTCAGCATTAAGAGGTTAGTGTTAGCACTGGTCGGCCTGGTGTCAAGATAATGTGACTGGGTGGGACATCATGCTACATATTTGCGGCATGATGCCCCAGTGCTAGACATCACTATAAACTGCTACACTGCATACATCGTAGCAATATGACTGAAAAATTGTTAAAGCTACGTTAAAAATCCAAATCACACACACACACACACACACACACACACACACACACACACACACACCAAAATTACAATGACAAGTAAAAGATTAGTTAGCCTTTGTAACGATGCAAGTTATTAAATTGGATGAACACAGATCATTCATCAGAGTAATAAGTAGCTACTGGCAGTGTCATGTAGGTCATGCACGAGTCATACAGCAGTGGCATATAGATCATGCACGAGTGATACAGCTGTGGCATATAGATCATGCACGAGTCATACAGCAGTGGCATATAAGTCATGCACGAGTGATATAGAGTGGCATATAGGTCATGCCCGAGTCATATAGCAGTGGCATATAGGTCATGCACGAGTTGACCATATAGTGGTCAAAAGGGCAAAGCTCCATTTAGGATCAATACATATTCAAAACGTAATACTATTTTATGAAAGATTTTAGACTCCACACACTACAAACGGATAAATATACAGATTCGTAAATAACACACAATATATATATATATATATATATATATATATATATATATATATATATATATATATATATATATATATATATATATATATATATATATATATATATATATATATATATATTGTTTCTAACATATTTTGTCTAAATAAATGCATAATTAATGATGAATATCAATAATATGCACCTAAATTATCACTCATAACTTGCAACGGCATGTTATTCAAATTTCATAAAGAAAAAAGAAAGTTCCTTTACTATACGTTTCTTTAGTGTTCCTAAAATATTTGGACTATTTTCCCTGCGACAATAATCTACCTGGAAATCGTTCTGCAGCTATATAGTACGACAGAAAAACAAAAAGTCACAATATTCGAGACAAACTATTATTTGTACGAGGAACGTAAATGAATATGTTGGATCTACAGCGATTCTATTATAGCGCTTTCGCCTGGAAATCATTTTTCGAATAATGCAATATTTTAGCTAGGGAATGTGAGCACAGATCTATCACTGATTTGTAGTCAGTTATTGTTACGATATTTTCATTCCTTTAGAAATACTCCTCGTATATAAGATATTCGTTACAAAATCTAATTTGCTTATGAGTCTAAACTCTGCAACATTAGTTATTTTTGACACGGCTTCAAAAGATAGGGTCGAGTATGATGGAAAATAAAATGGATTTGTATTGATTGGTGGCGGAGTGCCTATAAAGAAGATCAGCTGAAAGCTATGTAGCACATTATAGATTTGAGAAGAAAAATGTGATGGGTGTGTTATTGCTAAATGCGTTCATATTTGTTAAAATATGCCGGGGTTATTTATAGATACACCCATTAAGCAAAGCGCCTTTAAACCTTAATGAAATTGTGATTATATTATTAAAGAAATTTTGCATTTTATTCGGAATTCGTAACAATTTTAATTTTAGACATGTTCATTGGCAACATTGATGCATCCTTCATGGTTCATGGCTGGCAAAAATCAAGCAGGCAACTGTGAAGGGCTACATGTTTAATTATTGTGAGAACTGTTTGTCATTTATATAGTGGTAGGTGTGCATGCATTAAAAAGGCACACAACTCGTTTGGCTTATTGCTTTCATACCTATTACCTAAATTCAGCATAAAGTGTCCTGCAGTGATACAAAATATGAACACTCGTATTTACGTACACCTTTCTAAACGATTCTTTGCTGCAATCACAGAGCAATTCACAAAACAATCAGCGGACATATATAAAATAAAATAAAATCTAATCGTATTTGTTTGGATGGTATAGAGAATTACAAATCTGGAGAAAGAAGTTTGTGACAAATTTTAGTTTCAGATACTTTTCGCTTTTAAATGTGTTTCCTCATTTAAATCAAATGCAGTGATGTTTGGTAACGATGCTAATGCCGGACCATGCATCCATTTAAGGCTTGTTATTATGCCATCATTTTGCTTTGCTTATATGTTTTGCTTTTGTCAAACATACAGCTGAAGTTGTTAAATTATGTTGAGAAAATATTTTGAGAAATTATAATAAAAGATAAATCACTTCCAGTTTGGGTGTGAGAAAGATTTCTATCAACCGCACTGCCTTCCAGACATTTTTTAACACAAGTTTTGGTGGCATTCGTTCATGGCACGATGATTATAATAGGCACTACAATGAGAGGAGATAACTCTGTACGCTTGTTTAAGCAACACTACATGACAGCGCATAACTTCTAAAGTTTCGGGTGAAATAAACATTCTAGCACAAGAAGATGTATATTTTTAAGAGTTAATAAGAAAGTTGTAAACAAAACATGGAGGGAAGTATATAGCAAACTTACATCACTAATTACCTCCAAATGGTACAGTTGTCTTTTCCAGTCATATATGTTTTTATATGTAAGCAATCAAAAGCTATTTAACGTCACGTTAATGATGTGAATCATCAATGTCTGATCGAATTCTAGGTTGACGATTGTGCAAATGATCAATGTCTAATCAAATTCTACCTCGACGATGAAATGAATCGCATGATATATTGCCAATAAAGGCAAATCATGTAGACTGGAATGTCCAATGGCATCGATTTGCTAAATGAAAGGTTATGGTCTTGCTAACTGAGACTGATTTTACGGTTAATATTTTCCCAAAATAGTAGCGAAGAGTCTTTAAAATTGACGTTGAAAGGATGTTGAAAGAAACCCTCCACCCACAGAAAGGACAAGCTGGAACCCAAAGTGAACGTAAAATCCTAATGATTAAAAATTAAAGTGCAATAAAAAAAATTTGGAACAGTGTAGAAATTAGCATTTCAAGTAACGGCAAACTGTTAAGGATGACCCCACTGTGAGGATTTGGTTGGGGTGGGTATGTTATGATTGGATTGGGGTGCTTCCAATATTTTATTTGCTATTGTAGAACTCTCACCCAGGCTCGATTTTGGTTGGAAGCTGAATTAGTGTAAGACAGATGTAGTGCTCCGAGCCCCGAGTCAGCAATACCGAGGGTTAAATGATTAAATATACAAAAAAGGGTGAAATTCAATGAATAACAATTTAACAACAATTCAATAGTCAAATGATTGAAATTTCCCAAGTACACTCCTTCCGCTCGACCTTTTAATAGCCTATTGCATCACTTGATTCGTAGTGTGAGATAGATTTCCACCTGTCAATGTATTCTACTCATCTGTGTATTCTTCTCTCCTATTCCTCCCAATTCCTTCTCCTCTTCCTTACCGACTTTCTCCAAATTCCTTTTCCTCTTCCTCCTCGATTTCTCTATATTCCTTCTCCTCCTCCTCGACTTCTGTATACCCCTTCTCCTCCTCCTTTACTTCTCTATACTCCTTCTCCTCTCCCTCCACTTCCTCCTCCAGACTACTTTTCCTCCTCCTCCACTTTCTATCCACCTTCTCTCACCGACTAGACCTTTGTCGACTCCGACTGCTCTGCTAGTCTTACTTCCGTCTCCACCTCTTGAAGACTCGGGACTCAAATGAACCGGAAGTTCTGTCCCCTAAAGTGCTTCCTTTTCGAAGTTTTCTTCCATTAGAATCTGTTTCTAAGTTTTACCGCCAAGTAACCCTATTTGCACAGCGATTTATCTAGGCATCTACTAACCCTTCAGCTTGCGAGTTTGAAGTTATAATTCGGTTTTAAATTGTAATCACACCCTCTATCTCAATTCCGATTGGATGTCGCTGTGAACCGATCCACTCAATCTTAGCGGACTATGTCCTCTCGCTGTCTGTCCACCTAGGGACGGATGAAAACACGCTCCGTTCACCCTCCGGGCTTCCTTTGATCTCTGAACAAATGTTTAACACCTAGGTGTGAATACTACAAGCCTTTGTCTAGTTGGTACAATCTATCTTCTGGCTGACGGTCACAGTAACTTTGCGCAAGGGACTAACACTAGCGCGCGGCAATGTTTAGACATCAAACAGATGGGTCGTCATAATTCCACAGTTTATACACGACTTGATTGCTGGGCTGGGCAAACGTGATACAAACTTTTATTAAAACTAATACATACCTTTAGCAATCACTGCTCGAAAGGAGTCATTTTATTTGTTATATTTGTGTAATGGGGCAAATTTTTCTGTCGATCTCTGTAGAACACATTTAGTGGACACGTGTACGATTAATTAGATTTATGGAGATCTGCGCGAGTTTAAATCGCCATAATGCACGGATTGGTACAGTCTCTGTCATGAGTTTAGCGATTTTTGAAAGAGGCTACGTTCGTTTAAACTGAACAGGAGGGGTCAATTTCTGATCGGTATGGAAAACTGTCATTTCTGAAGGATACCAGGAATCAGTTGGGTAATCAATGTTTGTCAGGCGAATTGCATTGTTTTGAGCCTTGTTCAGGCGGGAACTATATTCCTCCAGATTGGTCACGCTGTGAATGGGGCGTGGATTCACATGAAAGCTCTTCAGTTTAAATGTGCAAATAGCAAATTTAAAAATCAGTCTACGCTTTTTTCTGCAAGAGAACAAATGTAAATAGACTCCGAGTGGGTTAAGAAGTAAACTCACTCGTAGAAATCATCCAGGGGAAGCAATTGTCTGGAAAAATTGACAGACACGTTCTGGAAGTGAGAGCTTGGGAAAACAAGGTATTTACAACAATCTTATGTAATTCATTGATACTACTATGATGATTTGTTTGATTTATTTGCTTGTATCTGCATGGATTTATTTGTTTAAGTTCGTAGATTTAATTTCTTGATATGGTATACCTGTGGTGAGTTCGTTATCTGAGTCCGTACAATGATATTTTTCTTTATATAAACATTGACGACTCGTTTGAACGTATAGTCTCGTTTATTATAGGAAATTATGTATCTAGAATTTCATGCCTTATTTTAGTTGAGATGCGAGAATCCGTGTGAATTCTCCGACCTATATATGAGTTCACGTATGATAACCACTTGATTGTCGTTATAAATACCGTAGTGCAAGGAATTTAATTCATTTGTGTAATTGAGACTAGTCTGGAACTAATGTCTCGGTGGGAGGTTGAAATAGCTATTAGTTGACCATTAATTTTGTGAAACTAGGTTGATACGGTCTGTCATGGCCAGTTAGACTAGATAGCCGTAGGATCTGTTTGAAATTAGGATAGAATGTATCTGACCTAACGAGGGGGGGAAGGTATTGATCTATTCCCCCAGTATAATGTGATGAAAGATTTAGGTTGCTTATTTTTGTTATTTTGGAAGGGCGAGATAGCTCTACGTATTACGTATTACGAACCCAAAGTGGACACAGAGTTGAAAGGGGAATAAGAGGCGAGGCACCTGAGGATTTGGAAAAGAAAGTCAAAAGTGAAGAAGACCCAGACTTACCTGCACAAGGAAGTCCAAAGTGGAGAAGATCCATACTTACCTTCAAAAAAAGTCAAAAGGGATAGTCGCTGTGGAATTTGGACTGAATCAAGACCATCAGGTTATGAAACTGTACAAGGCAATGTTTTCGATATATTTCACTTGATCTAAATGATGATTTAAATTCTATCGCTTAACAGATCGGCTATTGGTATCATCATCTCTTTGTATTTGAAAATTCGTTGAAGAAGTTAAGTGAAAAAGAAAGAAGTGTATCTTTCAATCGTAATGTATTATTACTTTTGTTTATGAACTTTATTGTTAGAAATTTTGATTAAATTTTGTCTTTATTTGCAACGGGGGCTCGCGTTATTTTGTTCTATATACCTGCTCAGCTCTTTATCTATTCCACCTGTAAATTTCTCAATTTCTATTGATATTTACTCGTTCCGGGCAAATTACACCGTCGGCGATCACCTCTAGATAACGATAACCAAAACCCAGAACACCCACCCCGACAAAGCTGGGAGGGGAGTATCCGACAAAGTGGGCGCTCGTCTAGGGATCTGAACATTTGTATTCGAGTAAAAAGGTCTGAGCAAATATAGAACAGAAAATTGATAATTGCAATAGTACTTTCAGGAAATAGAGATCATAGGGAATTGAATCATTGCCTGCTTAATATATATATATATATATATATATATATATATATATATATATATATATATATATATATATATATATATATATATATATATATATATATATATATTGTGCATGCAATTTTCTTGTCATCTGTTTTCATATTGTGATGAAAATATTGTGAGAGATTGATGCAAATTCCCTTGTTGCTAGGGGTAATATTCAAAATTCGGGAAGTGGGAAAAAATTTTACCTTTGTATTCTCTTGGGAGAGATAGTCAGGACAACCCTGCCGCAGTAAATTCCGCCTTGTTAGTGTGTAAGCGTTATGTTAATTTGGGGAGAGACATTTCAGTGGGGGGCTGCCTGTTTATTGACTGTTGGTACAAAGGTTATTCTGGGTTGATTGAGTAGGGCCATACTAGAGGTAAGGTAAATACGTGCGGAGCTATCTCGTAGTAGGGCAGTAAACCTCGAGTGTAGGTAGAGAAGTTAAGTCTTGTGTCACAGTATAAGTAGTCAGAGATGGCGACAGACAGACAGTTAATAAGGGAATTCCGGTTGATTGGAAACGATGAACTTGGGTACGAAGGGGCCCAGTTAGCTGAATTTGTTGAGCGAAGTGTTAGAGAACATAAGCAACAACTAGCCGAGGAACGAGAGAAAGACAGACAAGCACATGCAGCGGAACGAGAGCTCGAACTAGCCAGATTGCAGGCCGAAGAGAAAGCCAGAGAACGTGAACATATGTTAGCCATGGAGAAGCTGAGGATCGAAGCCGAGTCCAGAAGGGGTAAAGACTTGAACGAACGTCCAGGACACACGAGTGGGTGATCGGAAGGCAGACGACCAATACAGATCACCATGCCCACGTTCAGCGACAAGGACGAAATAATTGACAACTTTTTGTCACAGTTCGAAAAGTTGGCATTGGTTCATCAGCTACCCAAAGACCAGTGGGCTGTCAATGTTTCGGCATTCTTACAGGGGTCCGCGAAAGACGTCTACCTTAACATGACGCCGGACGAGGTAGATGACTACGACGCTTTGAAGAAAGCGCTACTACGGCACTATGAGCTGTCGGCGGATACGTTTCGGAAACTCTTTAGAGAAGCGTCGATAAGAGCTACCGAAACGCACGCGCAATTCCATAACCGCGTAAGTGTAATTTTTGATAAATGGATGAAAATGGCTGGTACCGCGCAAACGTATGAAGGCATACGCGAGGTAATTTTGAAAGAGCACGTTTTAAGTACCTACCGGAATGACTTAATAGTGTTCTTAGCGGAGCGTGAATTCTCAACCTTGGATGATATAAGCGTGATGGCCGAGCGCTATGAGAGCGCACACTCGCGTCCAACCACCTGGGGTGGCAGGGACCGACCTGGCATCAGCGAGCATAGGAAGACCACTGAGGTGGCACCCCAAAGACGGAATGGTCAGAATGGTGGGAGGCCAGGGGCCGGAAATCCCAGCCGAGAACATTTCCGTGGGTCTGGGAAGACTCAGGGGGTAGAGAAGGATAATACAGGGAGGAAAGGTGAGCCGGTGTGTTACGGCTGCGACGGACCAGGCCATGTCATTAAGGATTGTAGAAAGTATCGTCCGTCGACGGTTAATTCGGTAACTACGAATGCTGTTAAGGAACAGGAACCAGTGGAGTTGACTAACACAGCGGTAGCTACGGTAAATGGTGAGAGGGCAACCGTACTGTTTGATACTGGTTGTAATTATCCGGCCTTGGTAGATAGAAGTTATTTCAAGCCTGGGGATTATACAGGCGAGACGGTTGAAGTCCAGTTTGCTAACCGGACGAAAGATTCGCTCCCGGTTGTTAACATAGACCTTGATTCGCCGTATGTAAAGGGGCGAATTCAAGCAGCGTGTTTGTCGGGACTGTCTCATGACGTGATATTAGGGTGTAGGTATGTGTTGCCACAACCTAACCCCTATGACGTGTACACCTGTACATGTGGGGTCCGTTGAGACGAGGGCTATGAAGCGAAGGTCAGGGTCAAAGCCGCTAAGACCCACGACCTCGCCCATAGACAATTTGCTACCTGGCGTGTTGAAGAAACTTCAAAAGGAAGATTTGTCTCTCAACAAGGTACGCAGGTACGCAGAAGAGGGGTCCATACGGAAATCGCCAGATGGCGAGGTGAAGTTCGCGACGAAACGCGGTATTTTGTATCGGTACGCCAAGAAAGGGACCGATACGTTTAAGCAAGTTGTTGTTCCTATAGCGAAACGAGCAGAAGTGCTTAGGCTGGCACATGAGGGTCTACTTGGAAGCCACATGGGCGTATGGGCGTGGCGAAGACCAGAGAGAGGTTGGTGAGGGAATTCTACTGGCAAGGTGTGTACGGGGATGTTAGGAGGTTCTGTTTGTCGTTTGACAAGTGTCAGCGGGTTGCACCCAAGACCTCCCATCGCCCAGTGCCACTAGGAACCACCCAACTGATTGACGAACCTTTCTCGAGGATGGCGATGGACCTAGTAGATCCGATAAAGCCGGCGGCAGAAAGCGGTAATCGTTATATACTAACGATAGTAGGTTACGCCACCTGGTACCCGGAGGCTGTGGCATTGAAAACCATTGACTCAATCAAGGTGGCTGAGGCCCTGTTATGAGTTTGGCCGAGAGTTGGTGTCCCTGATGAGATACTGACTGACCAGGGGACGCAGTTTGTGAGCCAGGTGATGGAAGAGGTAAATAAGTTACTGTCCATTAGACACCTGACAACTACCCCGTATCACCCGCAGTGCAATGGTTTGGTGGAGCGTTTCAATGGAACTTTGAAACAGGCTCTGAAGAAGCTCTGTGAAGGTCGACCCAGGGACGGGGATCGATACCTTCCGGCGATACTGGTTGCGTATCGAGAAGTGCCACAGGCTAGTTTAGGTTTTTCACCTTTTGAATTAGTGTATGGGAGGACAGCTAGGGGACCCATGGCTATATTAAAACAGATATGGACGGATGAGCAAGCATCCGAGAAAGTGCGAACAACATACCAGTACGTTGTTGATCTACGCAACAAGCTAGAAGAGGTTTCCAAATTGGCTCAAGAGAATCTCTGCGACGCAAAGGGACGTCAAGCCAAATTTTACAATAGAAGAACGAAGGAACGTCACTTCGAGGTGGGTGACAAGGTGAGATAGCTCTACGTATTACAACCCAAAGTGGACACAAAGTTGGAAGGGGCGAAAGAGACGAGACACCTGAAAATTTGGAAAAGAAAGGGAAAAGTGGAGAAGACCCAGACTTACCGGCACAAGGAAGTCAAAAGGGATAATTGCTGTGGAATTTGGACTGAATCAAGACCATCAGGTTATGAAATTGTACAAGCAGTGTTCGATTTCACTCGATTCGATTGATGATGAGATAATTCTATCGCTTAACAGATCGGTTATTGGTATCATCATATTTGTATTTGAAATTCGTTGAATAAGTTAATTCAAAAAGAAAGAAGTGTATCATTCAATCGTAATGCATTATTACTTTTGTTTATGAACTTTATTGTTAGGAAATTTTATTAAATTTTGTCTTTATTTGTAACGGGGGCTCGTGTTATTCTGTTCTATATACCTACTCAGATCTTTATCTATTCCACCCATAATTTTCACACTTTATATTGATATTTACTCGTTCCGGGCAAATTACACCGTCGGCGATCACCTCTAGATAACGATAACCAAACCCATGACACCCACTCCAACAAAGCTGGGAGGGGAGTTATGACAATTTGCAATACCTTACAATCTCACTGGACGAGAGCTACTTTAAGCCCTTTCCGGAGAAACTGATTTTACATGAGATCTTTATATAATGAAACGTATCTTTACATTAGCATGCATAGAAGCGCATGCACACACACATAGGCGTGGCATTGTCTCTTAGCTTACTCTGTTACGTTATGAATTTTTATTTTATGGAGAGTACTGACTGGCTGCATCAGAACGTATCTGCTTAATTTATTAATTGAATGACCCTAAACATGAGTTGTAATGAGAGAGAGAGAGAGAGAGAGAGAGAGAGAGAGAGAGAGAGAGAGAGAGAGAGAGAGAGAGACGTTATCTACAACACAGTTCTTTAGTGTCTGCTAAGAATAGATTAGTAATGTTTTCCCATATGCGATATATAACAAACACACCAGATGTAGAGAAGTGATGAAAAGAAAACTAATTCATTTTATTATTTTTGCTGGTAGTGTAACACACCAGCTAGGAATTACAAAAAATGTTTACCTGAAGCCCCTGACAATCAATCTGCCTGCCTGGCCCTTCGTTATATTTATCTATTTTATGGATCATTTAGAGTACTTATGATATTATCTACTATGTTGTGTTATGTATATTTAATTTAATTGTTTCTCTGTTAGTTTAAAACATTTTTATTCCATTACATGCTATTGTAATGTAACATTGTTTACTGGACTTGACCTTGTCCAGAATTGTGTTCAGTTCTGTTTGACCTGATTGTCTTTCATTTATTTTTTTATTTCATCGATGTAAACAACTAATATTATCTTCATTATCCTCTATGCGTATGAGTTCATTGACCAAATTATTATTCAGGTAAACATATTGATTTGCGTCAGGGTTTTGGGGATTCCAAAGTGAATTTTATAGGGTATTATGTTTTATATAAATATTATGCTAGAACGTTATTTTCCATTAGGTAATGGTTGTTTTAGAAAATGCTAATTTGTGACCTGAGGTCAAACAGAGAGCTATATTTTCTTGTGACTGTCAGAATTTTACCAGTTGTGCTTTAACATCTGGCACTTTAAACTGTATTATTTTGTGTCCAGTTTGGGCTGAATTTTACTTTCTTCAAATTATTGATTTCAAGTGATTCTTTTCTCTGGAAATACAAAAGTGCTCTGACAAAATTCTTGGATAAAGGCATTCATTGGAATTTATACTGAATTCAAACCTGGAATAATATTTCTGTGATTCAACAAGAAACATCAGTACGACGCAGGCCATTACAGACATTTAATTTTAAATCTTGTTGGGACTTTAACTGGGTTTTATCCAGGATTTTTTATTAACAGGACTTGGGTATTTGATTCTTGGATTATTTTTGGATTTATTTCGCAATACCGTAAGTTCTTTTTTCTTATTTTTTCACTTCGTATTCTAGGAAAATAAATTATTTGTTAAATTTTACAAAGCTTGTTGTCTTCACTCTTTTCTGTTACTTCTTTTAAGAGCATAGACTCGTAGCAGAAAATTGGGCGTTCGTCCTTGGGATGCGAACTCTCCTAAAATATTTCAGAAAACTTTGTGAAATTTAAATTTCCCTTTTTCGGAATTTTAAAATCCCATGTATTATTTCACATTTTCGAAATTTTTAGTGAAATCAGCAAGCTTTTTACACTTTCATCTAAGGTAGAAATATTTATTTCAAATCCTACCCAGGAGCAGTTAGATTGTTTGAGAAAAGATGAATTGCTTGAACTTGCCAGAAAATATGATCTTTCTGAGGCAAAAGGCTCTTTAACGAAGCAAGAAATAAAAAATATTTTGGTCCAATAGTTGGTGGAAAATAATGTTTTGGATAAAAGTGCTTTGGTTTTGATCAATGCGTCTGTATCAGACACTAACATAAAAGTAAAGGAATTAAAATTAAAATACAAGATGGAATTAGAGTTAATAAAGCTTGAACTTCAGAAAGATAAAGTTGAGAAACAAATGCAATTAGATAAAGAGGAAAGAGAGAGGAGAATGCAGCTAGAGAAAGAGGAGTAACAAATGCGATTAGATAAGGAGGAAAGAGAGAAGAAAATGTTACTGGAGAAAGAGGAGAGAGAGAGAGAGAGAGAGAGAGAGAGAGAGAGAGAGAGAGAGAGAGAGAGAGAGAGAGAGAGAGAGAGAAACAAATGCAGATACGGAAAGAAGAGAAACAAATGCTGTTGGAGAAAGAGG
>JAECUM010074627.1:0-11773 GCA_016617855.1 Megalonaias nervosa | reverse complement strand
GAAAATGACATCATTATACATGTTACAGGTCAATATTATTCATTATAAAGAGTTAGAAAAAGTCCTCTCTGTTACAGCATTGTACTTGATCATAACGACAGGAGAACGGTTAAAAAGTCCTCGCGCTGTTACTGCAGGATATTTGACTGTAACAGCAGGAAAACGGTCGAAAAGTCCTTGCCCTGTTATTGCAAGGTATTAGACCAAGGTATTAGACCATAACGACAGCAAAACGGTCGACAAATAAAAATAATTGACTATATATAAATATAAAAGAGTAAGAAGCCTGGTAAATTTGAATCTCAGCAATGTATTTAAAATTCATTTCCTGGCTAATCTGCGCCAATATCCATCATGAGTTTTTGCAACCATATTGGAAGCTATTAATCATCTTGAAATTTTATCTGTCATTTTTGGTTTGACTCTTTTTTGATATGTTTTTATTTTATTGTTTCTAACCTTTTTATTCGAGAAACTGAAAACACATGAAAATAAAATCTTAAATACATCAATTAAAATTAAAATATATAAAGTTTAGGAAGGTATGAATCATTGTAAAGAATCTCGTTTAAAACTTCGTTTGCTTTTTTTTGCGTTTTTGGCCCTTGTAAATAACAAATCAAAGTAATCAAGTATTTGAAATGCATGCTATATTATTCTGATTAAATTATTATTCAGGTGTGAATAAATTAACAATATCCTCAGGTAAAAAATTAAGCGCTTAAATTGTATTTCAGAGTTGTTTGAACTCTTTGTGGAGAGTAATGTGTTGCGATTAAAAATAAAAAGAATGTAGAAGGAATATCTGTGATCCAGTCCACACGTAATATTTTACAGCTGTAAATGTCTTCTCCTATTTCTACCAAAATTATTGTAGCGAAATGATTGGGGAGGGGGGTTGATTACCTAGATAGATTTACGCACTTGCTTAAAATAATGTTTCCTTACGTGATCTGATCTTATACACACATGAAAGATTGTAATTATTCAGCAAAATAAAGAAGATTACATTTAAGGTGAAAGGCTCATTAATCTATGCGTGAGCAAATTTTCAAATTATTTCTCTTTATAAAGTTATATTTATTTATTGTTTAAGATGCCACGAGCGTTTTTTATCATAAAATTCAACTTGAAGTTTTCAAACTTTTTGATTTGCTTGTCTTTGTTTTTGGTTAAGTATATATTACTTTATCTTTTGGTTAAGTATATATTACTTTATCTTTTTGTCTCGTTCATGCAAGATTTCTTACTGTACTGCTTACCTAAAACACATTCCCATTTCAACTCTTGCTATCAACTGACAACGAGCTTGAAAACTGGGAGTACAATCGAAATTGAAAGCTAATTAAATTTGTACAATTTTATAATACTTTTGACTGAAAATCTTACAGTGATCATAAGATACTGTTATAGGTATCAACTAGTATTCAATAAATAATTACCGTCTGTACTCCCTTATAAGTCGAGTCCAACCCCAAACTGCGCAGACACAGATCTGTCGTCGAATAACGCCCAGGCAGAGCTGGGTGTCTGAAGTTTGTTAGGAGTAATCAGTACAATGTAGACCCAGATCTGGCGTAGCATTAGGCCAATACAATTCAGGGACTATGTTTTTGCAGTTGGACTAGACTTATAAATGGGCATAATACAGTAATCATTCCCTCTCTATATGACATAGTTTTACACACATGATTGTACTCCCATAATCATATCATGCTTATAAGGCATACAAGTTACAAAAGACCTTTCAAAATATATTTTCATACTAAAACTTCCATAAAAAAACCTAAAACTTTGAACAACTTTATACGTTAGATTTAAAAAAAAAACCCACAACAATGTGTTCAAAAACATATTTTCAACTCGTAAACCTATTTGATAGTGTACCTTAAAAATCCTATTAATGCACAGAGTACAAAAAAAACCCAGCAACTGTTAGTCAGATCGTATTTAAATATTGGGTGTTGTGGCTTCCTATTCCTCACTCCATACCTTCTACATGATAATGGGAGGCGGGATAATTACTCTGTACTAATTATCAATGCCAAAATAGAAATTTAGTGACTCTGACCGGGAGGAGATGTTAACAAAGTTTATCAAGGCACTCAGAAAGCATAAGGACTTATTATGATGGCAAGGTACTCAGAAAGCATCAGTAGGTACAGTCTAAGTTAGACTGATGGTAAGGTACTCAGAAAGCATCAGTAGGTACAGTCTAAGTTAGACTGATGGTAAGGTACTCAGAATGTATCAGTAGGTACAGTCTAAGTTATTCTGATGGTAAGGTACTCAGAAAGCATAAAGACTTATTATGATGGCAAGGTACTCAGAAAGCATCAGTAGGTAGTGTGATGGTAACGTTTATTTATCACAATGATAAAAAATTTGATGAACATGCCTAACATAAAGACATTCCAGAGAATTTCATCTACTGAAAATAAAAACCTGAATAAGATGAAACTGATAATCCTGTTCAAAGAAGGATATTAACGTGAATCTGCAGCAGGGTCATAGGAAGTCAGACCTCAGTCTAAAGGAATAGAGATAAGATCATGAAAACTTCAAGACTAATGTTGATCAATTACATAATCAATTACACAAGACATTGCCCACTCAACAGCACATCAAGAGGAGCTCAGTAACACGATCCGCCATTGACTGATGACTTTTGAAACCAAGGGTCAACGATCAAAGTATCATAGCAGATATGGAGCACTACACTTTGTATTAATAGCCAAAAAGTTACCATTTAAGCAACTTTTTTTTAATTGCTCACTTTTATAATTCCGGTGATAAGTTTTCGAAAGAAAACGTTTGTATACTGCAAAAGGGAGAGATAAAAGAGCTCTCGTGCAGTTCTGTGAAAATGAATTGACAAAGTCAAAAATATTATTGACCATTGTTTTTACCTCATTAGCACATCAAAGATTATTTTTGTACAATAGATATTTACTTCTTCAGATAACCGAAGATATTAAACTCTCGCGTGCCTTGTAAAAGAGCCATTAAATCGTGTGACTTGTAAGTATAGTATTTTAAAAGTAGGTTGTAGTTACTTATTCTGAAGCGCGTACAAGCAGCATGTCAAATATGGTGGGAAATGTGTATTAGGATTAATGCATGCATATAATCCAATGTCCCCATTACAACCGTTTATAACCAAGGGAATGATGTCGATTCTATCTTCAAAGTGGAAATATAAGAAAAATGTACGCTCAGTCGCTTTCTCTCAAGTTGTGGCTAATTTTAAGAAAGGTCATATATTTGTCCAAATTATACACATACAAACACATGCACACTTTAATCTCTCTCTCTCTCTCACACACACACACACACACACACACACACACACACACACACACACATGCACACAAAGGAACTCAAACTTACGTACATGCTCATGCATGTGAATATATACACTGTACTTTGAATCTTTGATTTTGTTTTCTTTAGCTTTCGCATGTTTTTCCAGTTCGTTGACAAAATGCAATTCAATAAATCATACAGTAATAAAACACTTTATGAGCCACACCTGAATAACTACAATTAGAATATATTGATTTTCATTGGGTGAAAAAAATTATATTTAACATCTTGCAATAATAATCTGTTTTAAATTTCGATGTAGAGAGAAAAGGAGAAGATTTATTTGCTCAAGTTATGGCGATACATATATTGTTTCAAAACCGAAATTTTAGAAGAGGCATTATTGTAGAAAAAATTGTTTCATTTTGTATTTGAAGCTTTAAAGTATTAATATTTCCGTTTCATTTGTTGATTATGCTTAATTATTAATTAACTTTGCTTTGATAACACTTGTTATGCCTACAGAGGTTTTAAAATTATTCATAATTTTATTCTTGCAGTAGTATACATAGGGTCTAAACCAGCGAGTCAGTTTCTTAAAGCACGACTTTGATGTAAAATGTTTTGTTCAAGAAAGTTCGTACTTAGTTTCGTGCGAGGCATCCATTATTTTAAATCATGCACTTTTATAGTTTAACATCTGTGACCCATTTTATAATGATCGATACAGCGTCCCTTCTCACCATTTGTATTATATATAATATTTCAAACTTAATTGTGTGATTTAAGTGGCTTTTCGTTATGTAACATGTTTCTGATCAAACCACGCAAGTTTTAATGTGCACTGTACTCCACCCATAATAGGAGAGATTCCTGTTAATTCAAGATTTAGAAATGTAAATTTTGAAATTTAATATAGGTAAAATAGGAAATGAAATGTAGTCCATTTAACTTTATTCGACCACACACTTGCTCGTTTGTATAAATCACAGAATGACTTGAAAGAGGAAGCACGATTGAATGAGATAATAATCCAGCGATTATGATCTTCACCCCAGAACTCAGGCAATTATATGAAATTTAGATTTTGTAAATTGCTAAGGAGATCATAGACTTGATAGGTCTCTCATTTCCTCTGACAAATGTTCGTTTCATTTTTGACACTTCACAGACCTATTAATGATTTTAAATTGAAATTTCCATTTGGTACTTGTGTGGTTATTAGTCTGCAGAGAGTAGACGTGAAATCAACGGAACATTAAACTTACCCTTCTCATGTCAGAGTATTATTTCCAAATGAAACAATTATTTGAGTGCAGAGAGAGAGAGAGAGAGAGAGAGAGAGAGAGAGAATCATTTATCAGGATATTTCAGGAGAAAACCACTCGTAGATTAGAAGCACCGTTTTGCCCTATTTCATCATAGATTGTTTCCAAAGCTATGGTAATTTTATCGCTTTGCATATGATCAATGCATGCTTGTTAAATGAGACTTGTTTGTGTTACATGATATTGAATGAGATCTTTTTGTGGTACATTACGTTGAAAGAGACTTGTTTGAGATGCATTGCATTGAATGAGACTTGTTTGTGGTTCATGATATTGAATGAGACTTGTTTGTGGCGCATGACATTGAATGAGACTTGTTTGTAGCACATGACATTGAATTAAACTTGTTTATTGTACGTGACATTGAATGAGACTTTTTTGTGGTACATTACATTGAATGAGACTTGTTTGTGGTATATGACATAGATTTAGACTTGTTTCTGGTACATGACATTGAATGAGACTTGTTTATGGTACATTATATTGAATGAGACTTGTTTGTTTTATATGACATTAAATGAGACTTGTTTGAAATATATTACATTGAATCTGATTTGTTTATGATACATGACAATGAATGAGACTTGATTGTGGTACATTATATTCAATGAGACTTATTTGTTTTATATGACATTGAATGAGACTTGTTTGTAATACATTACATTGAATCTGATTTGTTTGTGATACATGATATTGAATGAGACTTATTTGTAGTACATTATCTTGAATGAAGCTTGTTTGTGGTTACGTTACCTTAAATGAGATTTGTCTGTGGTACATTACATTACGTGAGAATTGTCTGTGGTGCATTACACTAAATGAGACTTGTTTGGTGTTCATTGAAATCTTAAAACCAAATGAACTTTACCGTTTTAATACATGCTGTAGGTTAATGCCCAACTGCGTATCCGTTATTTACACTATGCGATTTTGTAAAACTGAATGTAATTTTGGTACAACAAAGACACGCACATGTATATATATGCAGATATATGGTTGTATCTTTTAAACATTCATACATATATACAGACATAGTTACATACATGCATACAGACAGACAGATAGACAGACCTATGAATCCATTAACAAAGGACTCAGATATAACATCTACACCCTAGTTCACTGCAAATTTTATTCAAATACCACACCATACTTAGTTTAAATATTAATATTTCAAAGCATGCCTTAAGAAAGCTAAATGAATGTTTCAAGATAAACATTTCACCACTGTTAAATAGATTTTGACACTAATTTCTCGCTCTATCGTTCATTTGATACATTTAATAGCATAGTGAAATTATGCATTGAAATGATTACCATAATTCTTGCACTCATACACAGGTGATTGTACGTTAATTTGTATGATTCATGCTTGTAAATTTGAACACCATACAATCACAACGTAAATGAATATGATTGACTGACACATATTGGACAGTATGTAGTAACCAGATACACTGTGTTGGTACTTTCTGCGGAGATTGAAGGTACGCATGCGTATCGGTGTGCATAAAGAGAACACTAGATGTTTCCTTTATCAGTCTTTAGCATGTCAGTATTACATTGAATAACTTTGTTATAGCCAATGTTCTTTTTGTTACTTACAAAACATTATTTGAAGATAACATAACCTTTAAAGTTCAATACTATTTAAATATGTCTGCATGTGAAGAAGAACGCATAAATAGACAAGATCAAACACAACCTGTATGAATAATGACCAACAATCGAACACTGTTTATTTTCTATGAAGAACTATCTCTTTCAAGAACTTTCTCCTGAAAATATAATGGATATGGAACTTTACTCATTAAGATATTACTCGTTAAGTCATTACCCAATAAGTTACTACTCATTAAGTAATTATTCATTAAATTATTACTCATTAAGTTATTGTCCATTAAGTATTACTCATTAAGTAATTACTCATTAAATTACTACTCATTAAGTTATTACTTATTAAGTTATACCTCTGGTCCGTAATACAATATTATCTCTAGAATAAATATCGGCAGCGCCGTCAACAATTCAATGTATATTAATTATTAAATATATTAAGTATCTAAATTACATAAGAAATGTTTAAACCTATATTATTATGATAAATAAGGATGTTTGTGTTTGTCATAAATAAAACTTTGCAATGACAACGTATATTATAGACTTAATGTTAACGATAACTAAATGTATGCTTATAGAGAAAGCAAACGATTACTTATGTTTGAATAGTGCATTGTCTCAGCGCATCACAGAAACAATACCATTGAAAACTAAAAAATGTCAATCAATAAGGCGTGTTTCCATTTGAAAAATCTAAAAACTACAACACAAAATCAAAAACCGCATTAATATTTCGACAAATATTACGGGTTGTAGTCTACATACGTATAATTGTAGTCAAAATATATGATTCAGACATTGGTCAATAATCACAATTTGTAATACTGATTGAAAAATAAAAGAATGCTCAAAATTAGCCGACTTTCTCTACTTTTTTTCATCTTTTGTATAAGTGTTTATTATTTTAAATGTCTACCATCAATCACGGTGCATTTGTAAGTAGGCAAGTTCTACGGACACGCTTTACTTCTAGCATTGAACGTAGATCATGACTAAACACTCTAAAGTAAATATTTAGGTAGCTATGTATGTATGCATGTATGTATGTATGTATGTATGTATGTATGTATGTATGTATGTATGTATGTATGAATGTACGTACGTACGTAAGCACGCACGCACGCACGCACGCACGCACGCATGTATGTATGTATGTATGTATGTATGTATGTATGTATGTATGTATGCATGCTTTAATGAATCTTCACTTTGTACTCCATTTTGTGATCTCTTTATTGCAAAGATTTCCGATGACAGTACAAATAACTATGCCAGCTTGGTACTTTCATAAAACATTACACTAACAGCAGGGTTAAAACCGCTAATTTCTCTTTTAGAACAATAAACACGCATACCTGTTTCCCTTTTGTGTATCCGATTGTTTTTCTTATGACAAAATAGGCACATTTTTATATTATCTAAAGCAAACTTACAGACCATCTATACAGATCAATCTATTCAATTCTTTCAAATACCGACGTTCATCGGCAATTAAAGAATAGCAAAATAAAATCTGAAGCTCACCAAAATAATGAAGAAGGTGAAATCATTAGAAAAATACGATGAACTTCGAAACAAAATGGTGATTGTGTATAACGAACGATAGCGTAACTACTAATTTAAGTTTAATAATAACAACAATAATAATATTAATAATAATAATAATAATACCTATCTCTTAAATGCACAGAGAGAGAGAGAGAGAGAGAGAGAGAGAGAGAGAGAGAGAGAGAAAGAGAGAGAGAGAGAGAGAGAGAGAGAGAGAGAGAGAGAGAGAGAGAGGTAATGTATTTCTTGTCCATTTGCGGTTAGAGGTTTATGGAATCTCAGAGTACAAATAATTAACCGTAATTATGTATGTTTTTTAGTTAGCTTTAGTCGTTACCTTATGTATATCATGTATATATTCTGATTGTTTACACATAGTTTGTTTACACACAGCTGCTAATGAAGTTGAAGTACACGTGGTGAAGTTGACTCAGGCAATTTTGTACTGTATGTTGTATCGAGCAAGGGTGTGTGTGTGTGTGTGTGTGTGTGTGTGTGTGTGTGTGTGTGTGATTTAGATTTTTAACGTAGCTTTTAACAATTTTTCAGTCATATCGCGACGATGTCTGCAATATGACAGTTTTATAGTGATGTCTAGCACTGGAGCATCATGACACACATGTGGCATGATGTCCCACCCAGTCGCATTATCCTGACACCAGGCCGACCAGTCCTAACACTAACCTCTTAATGCTGAGCGCCAAGCGAGGCAGCTGTTAGTACCATTTTTTAATGGTATGACTCGGTCGGGGTTCTAATCCGCGACCTCCCGCATCCGAGGCGGACGCTCTAACCACTAGGCCACCGGAGCGGTCTCGAGCAAGGGAACTATTGCTTATAAAATAATATTAAATTACTTTTTCAAGCGTCAGACCTAAACCTACAATTTTTGACAGCTTTTTACATGACACATTAGAACTTCTCTTTTATTGTTAACCTATTTTTTCGATGAATTCTCAATGCCTTAAAATTTACTAGCTATCAAATATTTTCTATTTTTTTATATCTTTATATTTTATGATTACTCAAGATTTGATTCCAAATATTTGATTTCTTTGGTACTTCACTAATGGAAAAGTATAGCTGTTTCATTTTAACATTTTATCTAATAATATATGACACATTATACATAATGACTAGATTTTGTTCTGAAAATTATTTATTATAAATATATTTGGTTTTAATCACACTTAACTGAAATTTGGTGTATTTTAACTTCTAAAGCATACACATTTGTTGAATCATAACTTTACATTCTTTGACTAATTGAATAATTACATATCACTTTGGTGGCAAATAGTTTTTACAATTAAACACGGAACTATTTTGCTTCTGAACTCGTAAAATTGTGATTTTGAAATTATAGTGTTTCATAAATATAATGACATAAGTTGAAATACAGCGTAGGAACTTACCATTTGGTTTTGACATCTGAAAGTAAACTGAAAAAAAAAATACATATTCACTTGTAAAAACTACAACCATTTCACTATTATAACGGAATATGTTAATATTTAATGCGACAACAGATGAAAAAGATTATATATACTATAAATAACAAGATTATATGTATTGCATGTTTTGATATTAAATTTTTAAAAAATGTTGTCAAAAAATGTCACGTTCAAGGCCTTTTTTGGTTGTTTAAATTCCGCCGAAAGTCTTTGGACAACGATATGCAATTGCTATAACTAAACACTTAGAACAATAAGTTTGTGAACTTTTATTAAAGGTATTTTTATGTTTTATACCAGTTCTAGTAAAAACTTCCTTGTTCCCACTAATCAATCGCAAACAGGTTGGAATAACAATAACACGTTTTTACTTTAATATCACAGTAAGGAAATGTAAATTTGCCATCAAAGAGTTATAGAGTATGTTAAAGTGATGCCAAGGAAATTATATTTGCGATGAAAAAGCTATAGGATTCTTAGAGTGTTGCCAAGGAAATGTATATTTGCGATCAAGGAGCTACAGGGTTTCTTAGAGAGTTGACAAAGAAATGTATATTTGCGATCAAAGAATTACAGAGTTTCTTAGAGTGATATCAAGGAAATGTACATTTGCGATAAATGAGCTACAGGGTTACTTAGAATGACGACAAGATAATATCGCTTAGAACTTTACAGGAAAAGAGTTTTGACATATAAAAATATAGGCAGCATGGCATCTTTGTTCCTAGTTCAATGATTACGTTCCTTTGTCAAACAATTTTCGAAATCCATTAAGATTTATTAATGTTTAATTTACGACAGAACATGTTGGTGATATTCATTACAAATCTGATTAAATGCTGTAAATAGTTGGAGACACGATTTTGCACATCCTGCATAATCATACAGAACATTTTCCTGATTTATTAAGGCAGCTATATGATACCCGACAATGATTATCAAACAAAAAAATGGAATTGTGATAAAGTGGACAGCGATAGTATGCCAACTAATTTGAACTCGCAATGAAGACCCATCGTGACCCGTTTTCCTATTCACCTGTTGAAAATATGAAAGAAATATTGGTATGGCTTTAAAACACATACCAAGGCTAAATTAAAATTAAACAATTATATCATACCTCATACATTTAAATGTATTCTTCGTTCCTTGTAACTCGATTGGTTCATAAAAATGCGATATATACCACCCAGACCATCACGCGCTGCATGGGGTGTGTTACACAATGGCTAAATTACTTCCCCTGGCCATCTGAATGCTACTCATTGGTGTAATATAATAAATATTGAATAATCACGACAGTTTGTGGTTTGGTTTTAATTTGGTAAATTTAACACCATATTTTGGCACATGACAGGTCATACAGGGCAGTCAGTATATTTACTGGAGAAAAATCGGGAAAGCCACGGGAACAACCACCGACCCATGCGAAAACACTTGCTAGTTTTCTCGCGTTAGCAGATACCAGACTCGAATACACGCGGACAGACGTGAGATGTCAGTGACCTCAAAGGGCGAGCGCTTTAGACCACTCGGGCATTCAGGGTCATGGCAGTTAACAGACGTTATTCATTCGGTATTATATAATAAATATTGCATACACATGACATTTTCTGAACCGGTCAGTCACACCAAAAAAGGGTATATGGACCTCAGCATCACTTTGGTCCATGCACCTATTTTGGGGTGGCTGACCAGTCCTTGCATAACAGAAAGGTCCACAGCGCCATGCAGTATTCGTTAATTGTCAGTTAATTCAGCCGGTAAATCTTCTCAAATCAAGAGTGATTTCCTTTCATGTTGACATCGCGTTTCTCGATACATTTACTGCAATTTACAAAAATGTGTTCAATCAATCGTTCCAATGGCTGCAGTGTTACAAGACCCTGGTAGTGATTAGCATTCGACATGGGTCATTGTTGAGGATAAAGAAATGTCGAATAGATCGTAAATATAAGCTATTCCATTTCTTTGTGTCTGAAAAACATTTCTTGCAAAGGTTTCAATATCAGTGGTAATGCTAACAAATATAAATGTATTACCTCTTGCCTTAATGGTGGTAAGGTGAGAAAAGAACGAGAACAATAACGTGGTATCTTTCACCAATAAAAAGTAATACGTATATTGTTTATGGACCCAAAGTCTAGTACGCTATAATGCTTGCCTACAGCCACACAAAAGAAAGGGGACATTTGGTCGATGAGACGATGATGTTAAATCGATCAAAAATGAAGCTACATCCAACCACAAAGTTAAATAATTGATTCATCTGCTAAAAGGAGATGCGTGAAGACACAGATTGAGGCGCCCTTAGTTAACAAAAAAGAAAACAACGACATAATTTATCGAAGAACTTGAAAAGATAAATTAGAACCAGCACAGCGTCTAAGATCTACTGACACACTGGGCAAGCCGAGAGTGTTTTGGGTGCAATACTTCGAGTGATTCTTAAAACTGCTTAAATAAAGACATGTACAGACTGAAATGGATAATTTATATTCAGGCTTTAATGTAAAA
>JAECUM010074626.1:0-19953 GCA_016617855.1 Megalonaias nervosa | reverse complement strand
CGGATATATTGTTCAACTAGCCGGCAAAAAAATAATGACATAAAGAACGTTCTTATCCTTTATATCTGCACATAAAGTTCATGACATAAAAATGCTCTTCTGACAACTTCGTGTTGACACTTAAGCATTTATGAAACAAAATGCATTTTCAGTGTCTCCTGGCGCCAATTTCTGGTACACAGGCATTTGCCGGTATAAAGGAATACTTTATATTTCTTCACAACTACTTAATCATAGTTAAAATTGCACCTTTGATAACTGTTTCTTGACACGTGTACATTTATGAAACTCATTGGGTAGTTCGAGTCTAGCAATAATGCATTTGCCACCATAAAGAAACCATTCATATCTATTCAATTCTACCTAATGACAGTTCCACATGCACTTTTGAGATCTTCATATTGACACTGGTGCAGTCAAGAAACACAGTGGGTAGATCGTGTCTCTTCATGCCAATTTCTGGCAATCATGCATTTGCCAGTAGAAAGAGACCCTTTATATTTCTTCACAACTTCTTAATAAAACTTAAACATGGACTTTCCAGAACTTCTTGTACACAATTATGTATTTATCAAACATATTCGATGGTTCGTGACTCTCTCACGACAATTTCTGGCAATCATATTTTTTCTAGGTCGAAGGAAAACCTTTCAGTCCTATCACAAACTACGCAATGACAGTTATACATAAACTTTCGAGAACATTATATTGACTGCTATGCATTTATAACCTACGTTAGTTGGTCTGTGTTTCTTCACTCCATTTTCTATAATTATCAGTAGAAATGAGCACTTTACATCGCTTGACAACTACTTAATGGCAGTTAAACATTCTCATGTTGTTGATACACATTCACATTTTGTTGACACTTATGCATTTAAGAAGCAAATTGGATGGATCTTGTCTCTAGACGCCAGTTTCTAGCAATCATGCATTTGTTAGTAAAAAGCATCACTTTTATCTCTTCACAACTGCTCAATATCAGTTAAAGATACTTTTTCGAGAACGGTTTCTTAATAGTGATGCATTTTCAAATTATCTGCATGGTTTGTGTCTCTTGATGCCAGTTCCTTACAATCATGCATTTCTCAGTAGAAACCAACCATTGACGTCTCTTCAAAATATCTTAATAACAGTTAAAGATCCACTTTTGAGAACGTGTTTTTGACAAATACGCATTTATGACACTCGTTCGATCGTTCGCGTCTCTTCACGCCAATTTCTGGCAATCGTGTATTCCTTTTTAAAAGGGAACCCTTTGTTTCGCTTCACAACAACTTAATGACAGTTCAATGTGTACTTTTGAGAACGTTTTGTTGAAACTTATGAATATGAGAAACTCGTTGGAAGGATCGTGTCCCTTGATGCTAATTTCTGGCACTCAGGCATTTGACAGCAGTAATAAACCCGTTATATCTCTGTAAAATTACGTAATGACATTTCAAGATTAATGTTTGAGAAAGATTGGTTGACACATAATTATTTAAGAAACGCATTGCCTAGTTCGTGTCTCTTGACCCCAAGATCGGGCAACCATCCATTTAACATTTGAAAGGAACCACTTATATCTCTTTCCAACTACTTAATGAAGTTGGAAAAGAACATTTGAGCCCGTTTTGTTCACACTCGTGCATTTATGAAATTCATTGGATGGATCATCTCTCTTCACGACTAAATGACAGCCAAAAAAGACTTTTGAGAACTTCTCCTATACACGTATGCATGTATTAAACACGATGGATAGTTGTTGTCTCTTCAGTCCAACGTCTGGCAATCATGCATTTGTTAGTAGAATGGAACCGTTTATTTCTCTTTACCGCTACTTAATGACAGTTATAGATGCACTTTTGGCAACGTTTTGTTGCCACTTATGCATTTATGAAACTCATTGGATGGCTAGAGTCCCTTGATGCCATTTTCAGGCACGTGTCAGTAGTAAGGAAAACTTTTAAGTCACTATACAATTACTTAATGACAGTTAGACGTGTACATTTGAGAACATTTTCTTGACATTTATGCATTTATGAATATGATTCGATTGTTCGTTTCTCTTTACGCCAATTTCTGGGACTCCTGCATTTGACAGAAGAAAAGAACTCCTCATTTCTCTTCACAATTACTTAATGACAGCTAACGATGCACGTCTCGAAACGTTTTGTTTAAACTTACAAATTAATGAAACTTTTGGATTGATCATATCTCTTGACGCCAAGTATTGGCAATCATGCATTTATCAGTTGAAAGGAAAACTATATTTCTATTCCCAACTACTTAGTGGCAGTTACAATTCACTTTTCAGAAGTTCTTGTTGACAGTTATGCATTTATGAAATATTCTGTATGGTTCATGTCTCTTGACGCCAGTTTCTGGAAATCATTAATTTGTCAATAGAGAACATCCCTTTCTGTCTTCTCTACTAATTAAGGACAGTTAAACCCCACATTTTAGATCGTTTTAGTGACCCTTATTCATTTGTGCATCTCATCGGATGGTTCGTGTATCGTGACGGCAATGTCTGCCAAACATGCAATTGTCAGCAGAGATCAAAAAATAATATCAGCATATATCAGCATATAAGAACCTTTTCTCTCTCTTCACAACTACTTAATGTAAGATAAACATCCACTTACGAGAACGATTTGTTAAGTCTTATTCATTTATGAAACTTGTTGGATGGTTTGAGACTACTGACGTCATTTTCTGGCAAACATGAATTTGTCTGTAAACAGGAACCCATTATATCTCTTCATAAATAATTCATGACAGTTACACATGCACATTTCATTACGTATTGTGGACACTTATGCATTTATGGAAGTCATTAAATATCTAGCAAGCATGCACCTGTTAGTGAAAAGGAACGCTTTTTCCCTTCACTGCTACTTAGTGACGGATACAAATGTTTTTTTTTTTAAGCACGTTTTCTTGAAATTTATGAATCTATGAAACTCAATCGATGCACCGTGTCTCTTGAAGCCAATTTCTGTCAACCTTGCATTTGTCAGTAGGGAGGAATACTTTATTTTTCTTCACCACTCATTAATGATAGTTAACATGCACTTTTCAAAACGTGTTGTCGACACTTACGCATTTATCAATCTCATTCGATTATACGAGTCTCTTGAATCGTACATTTGTCAGAAGAAAGGAACCATTTATTTCCCGTCACAGCTACTTAACTACAGTCAAACATGTACTTTGGAGAACTTCAAGTTGTCGCTTCTGAATTTATGAAACACTTAGTGTGATTCGTGTCTCTTGATACCTATTTCTAGAAATCATGCTGTTGTCAGTAGAAAGGAACCGTACATATCTCTTCATTGCTGCTTAACGACAGATAAACAAGCACTTTTTCAGACCGTTTTGTTGAAACATATGAATTGGCGAAACCCATCTGATGGACCGTACCTCTTGATGACAATTTCTGGCAATCGTGCATTTGTCTGTATAAAGTAACATTTTAGTTCTATTAACATCTATTTAATGACAGTTTAAAATGAACATTGAAGATCTTGTAGTTGACCGTTTTGCATTTACGGAACACTTTGTATGGTTCGTGTCTCTTGACGACATTTTCTGGCAATCATGCATTTTGAAGACGTTTATGACGCTTATGCACTTGTAAAACACCATGTATCATTCGTTTGTCTTTACTCTAATTTGTGGCAATCAAGCATTTGTCAGTAGATAGGAACCCTTTATTTCCTTTCACATTTACTTAAGATCAGATAACTATCTAATTTTTAGAACGTTTTGTTACGACTTATGTATTTATTAAACACAGTGGACGGTTCGAGCCTCTTGACGCTAATTTGTGGCAATCATGCTTTTTCAGTACTAAGGAACCTATTATATCTCTTCACAACTACCTTATGATGGTTACACATGCATATTTGATAACGTTTGGTTGCTACTAATGGATTTATGCAACCGATTGGATGTATCGTGTCTCCTGGCGTAAAATTCTGGAAACATGCATCTGTCAGTATAGAGGAACCTTCTATATCTCTTCACAACTAGTTAATGACAGTTGAACATGCAGAATGTAGAAGCATTAATTGACACTTATGGATTTGTGTAACACATTGGATGGTTGGAATCTCTTGAAGAGTATTTGTGGCATTCGGACATTTGACAGTAGAAAGGAAGCATTTATTTCCCTACACACTACTTAATGACAGACACATATGTACTTTTGAGAACTTCTTTGCATTTATAAAACACTTCGCATGTCTCTTGATGCAGCTTTCTGACAATCACGCATTTCTCAGTGGAGAGAAACTTATTATTTCTCTTCACGACTATTTATTGGCAGATAAAATGCACTTTTGAGAACGTTTAGTTAACCTTATGCTTACATAAAACACCTTGTATCATTCTTGACTCTTGTCGTAAATTTCTAGCAATCATGCATTTCTCAGTAGAGATAAACGCTTTATAAATCTTCACACCTACTTAATGACAATAAAACATGCACTGTTTAAAATGTTTTGTTGACACTTTTGCATTGATGAAAATAATTCGATTTTTCCAGTCTCTTTAAACCAACTTCTTGGAGTCTTAAATTTGATAGTAGAACAGGACCATTTATTTCCTTCATATCTACGAAAGGACAGTTAAATGTACTTTTGCGGACACCCTTCTGACGCTTTTGCATTTATCAAACACTTTGCATTGTTTGTATTTGTGCCCTCCAATTTCTGGCAATCATATCATGCAACTGTCAGTAGAAAGGAATATGTTGTTTCTCTTCAACAGAATATATTGACAGCTGAACATGCATTTGTCAGTAGCAAGGGACCATCTATATCTTTTCACTAATTAAAGACAGTTACATATGCACATTTTAAAACGTTTTGTTGTCACTTTTGCATTTATGAAAAACTTTGGATGGTACGGGTATTTTGAAGCCAATTTCTGGTAATTGTACAATAGTCAGTAGAAAGGAACCATTTTTTCCCTTCAGAGCATCTTAATCCAGTAAACATGTACTTTTGAGAATTTATTGTTGACGCTTGTGCGTTTTGGAACACTTTGTAAGGTTACTGTCTCTTGATGCCAATTTCTGGCACTCATATATTTGTCAATAGAAAGGAACTCTTTTGTTCTTTTTGCTGCTATTTAGTGACATATACAAATTCACTTTTGAGAACGTTTTCTTGAAACTTACGAATTTATGAAAAACATGAATAGACTGTGACTCTTGAGGCGAATGTCTGACAAGCATGCATTTGTCAGCAGAGAGAAACACTTTATTGCCCTCCACAACTACCTAATGATAGTTAAACATTCACTTTTGTTAACAGTTAGGCATTTATGAATCTCATTGGATGGTTCGAGTCATGTGAAGATATTTCGGGCAATCGTACATTTGTCAGTAGAGAAGACACATTTACTTCCTTTCACTACCAATAAATGACACCAAAACATGTACTTTTGAGAACTCTAGTTCACGCGTTTGCATTTATGAAACATTTTGTATCTTTTGTGTCTGTTGACGCAATTTTCTGGCAATCATGCATTTGTCAGTACAAAAGGAAAACTTCACATCTCTTCACTACTACATAATGACTGATAAACATGCACTTTTGAGAACGTTTTATTGAAAAGTATTGATTTATGGAAACTATTGGATGGGCCGTGCCTCGGCGCCAATTTCTACCAATCATGCATTTGTCCGTAAAAAAGTAACATCTTTTTCTCTTCACGTCTATTTAATGACCGTTAAATATGCACTTTTGAGATCTTCTAGATCACGCTTTTCCAGTTACTAAACTATGTGTTTAGCGTCTCCTGAGGCCAATATCTGCCAATCATGCATTTGCTCCTTTTATTCTTCACCACTATTTATGGACAGCTAGAATCCACTTTTGTGAACGTCTTGTTGAGCTTATGGATTTATAAAACACCTTGTATCATTCGTTTCTCTTAAAGAAAAGTTGTGTCAATCGTCCATTTGTCGGTAGAGAGGAGCCCTTTATTTCTCTTCATAACTACTTAATATCATATAAACATCCACTTTTGAGAAAGTTTTGTTGAGACGTATGCATGTATGAAACTCATTTAAAGGTACGAGTTTCAAGACGTCACATTCTGGCTATCATGCGTTTGTCACTAATAAGGAACGAATTATATCTCTTCGCAACTACTTAATAACAGTCACACATGCACATTTGATAACTTTTCGTGGACACATATGCATTGATGGAACTCATTCGATGATTCGAGTCTCTTATCGCCAATTTCTGGCAATCATGCATTTCTCAGTATACGAGGAACCCTTTGTATCCCTTCGCAACTACTTAATGACAGTTAAACATGCCTTTTTCAAACCATTCCGTTGACACTAATGCATTTGTAAAACTAATTTAATGTTTCGAGTCAGCAGCAGAGAGGGTGAACAGACCACTTGGCTGAATTATATTTGCCTAAAGGGGGTATGCTCAAAAGGCCGAGATACAAGGTCGATAACGTCAAATTGAAGCCTCTAGCCAACCGATTATTTCGGACCATTTTTTAAAAGCGGGTTTTTTATTTTCTTGTGTGTGATTCTTTACGTTTTGAATACGTATTCGTGGTCGTCCACCCTCTCTGCTGCTATAAATTAAACAACCAGTATAAATATTATTAATAAATGAATATTGTAGAACCACATTCAGCTAAATTAGCTCGAGAGCGACTACAAGCAATTAGAAAATATTTACCCGTCCGTGATTTAGTCAAGCAACAACTACAATCACGTCAGGAATCTCAGGTTGAATTTGAAGAGGATACAAAACAGTTATTTAAACCTATTACCGAGACCACTAAAGGTCTTCTTCCTGCGTTAGAAAAAAACCGCTGAAGCGACTGGAAAAATAGCAGAGTGAACAAAACAGACAAAAAGGATTTTACGTGGACTTCCAGCTGAAATAGCTGCTGCTCAACCAATACAACCAATACCTGAAGGCGCTGAAGCACTAGAACCTGAAGGCGCTAAAGCACTAATCCCTAAACCAAAATCAACTGCTGAACTGATAAATAAATTTAATGAAGAAACTATTAAGGCAATTAATAACATTAAAGACGTAGAACAATTGGCTGAATTTGCTAAGGATAGTTTTAGTAGCAGAGATAAATTAATGAAACCTGAACACGCTAAACATATTAGAAACCGTGAACAATGGCAAAAATATTTATATCGCATACGTATGAATATAGAACGAATTAGCATTCGTGATACAGTATATCAGGATTATATTGATACAATTAATATTTTAAATCAATTAGAACAACAACAACAACAAAAACCAGAAGAAAAAAAAACAAAACAATCGTCTAAAATAAAACAATTTCGTGAATTTATAAGATCACCAAGAGGATCACCGAAACCAGAAACATCACCGAAACCAAAAACATCACCGAAACCAAAAGAAGAAACTGAGGAAGAAGAAGAAGAAGAATATTGGCCGTCAGAAGACACCCCTTCTGGCGACGTAAGTGGAAGTGGTTTAGGGAGTGGCCTTATTACTTGCCCCAATAACGTCCTTGCTGATGTTGATCGACTAGAAATCCTCATTGGAGGAAAACGAGCTGGTAATAATTCCCCAGAAATCATTAATGAAACAGCTGATATTTGTAAACGATTATTTACAGGTGGAATTATGGATATTAATGTATATCGGTCCCTCATTAATGAAATCGCCGATGACTACCATAGTGACTAAGTCACTGGATTGAGTATGTAATTAAATACAGTTATTATAATAAAATGATAGTACATAGTACTCAACGTGGACCAACCATGGTCAGAGCAGTAAATTCTCGATTACCAGTATACAAAACAACCTACGGATATGGACTAGGCGATATTGTTCAGGGTCTGTTTAGAAGGATAGCCCCAAAAGCAATACCGATTGCAAAGCAACTAGGGATGAAAGCTATTGATGTTGTTTGTGAAAAAGGTATTGGTGCTGTTGGTAATCTCGCTAGTAAAGCATTCTCAGCAATCAAAGATAGACTAACACGATTAATACGCAGACCTGCGGTCCTACCTCAACCTGTAAAATTACCTAGCACCGAAGTAATGCCTGCAAATATTAGTAAAATAATAAATCAAGATGCTAATCAAAAACTAGCAGAGTTGGCTGATGTACCATTATCAGAAAATGAAAAAAATATAACCGCTAGTCTGATAGCAGGAAGTGGTCTTCGTTTTAGACGATAATAATTATAATAAAGATGTTCAAACGTATATCTGATCCAGCGTTCGACATGGATGCACCAGTACTCAAGGATGAGTCTGTGCGTGATTATCAATATTATTCTTATGACGCTAGAATTCCAAATCAGCGTGGACGAATTGAACTACAAGTTCAGGATACAAGTAGGTATTTCCTACCCGCTGAGGCTTTTATTGAAGTAGAAGGTAAAATTTATAAAGCGGATGATACTGAATACGATAATAATATTGCTTTTGGTTTTGTTAATAATGGTATTATGGCGTTATTTGACAGCGCCACTTATATGATTGATGGTAAAAATATTGAATCAGTTCAGAAGGATGTTGATGTTGCTACAACAATATTGGGTCTAGCACGATACAGCGATGATTATTCAAGATCAGCTGGTCCATCAATGATGTTTGTAAAGGACACTTCTGATCACCCGGATTACAAAAATGTAACAACAGGTAACGTAAGAGCTGCAGGAGGAGCTGTTGATGGCCCCGCAGTATTATCAATGAACGCAAATTTCAACTTAGGATTTGCATCACGTAAAACAATGTTGAAAGATAGAATGTTTTCATGTGCAATTCCACTTTCACACATATTTGGAATTTGCAGAAATGTCAGAAAAGTTATTTTCGGAGCCAAACATACGGTTGTACTCGTACGAAAGGCTACAGACGATGATGCAATATGGCATGTTGCAGGTGCTGATGATGCTGCGACTAGAGCACTTCATGGTAAAGTAGTATTAACCAAACTTTCATTGTGGATGCCAGTGATGACTCCAACAATACCTGAAGAAGATCGGTTACTTGCTTCTATGAGTCAAGGTGGTAAATCAGCGTTATCATGGTTAACAATGACCACAGATGCTGTTCAGAGTGCAATTAATGGTTTATTTACATGGCAAATCCCTAATTACAGAGCAATCGCCGTTATCCTCAGCGATAAATCGATGTTACTTGAAGGTGCTGGTGGACGAATGATAGTCGTTGATGCCCCAGTAGAAAATATGTAACACGTAATTAGATCACCTGATTTAAAATCAGGATAATAATTATAATGTCATATCATCACGCTAGTGTTACCCTGACTCCTGGTCAGATTAAAAGGCTACAATCAGCATCAAAAAATAAATGTGGAATAAAAATATCGCTAAAGCGAGAACAGATGAGCGGTTCAAATAAATTATCGTTGACCGAGCGTCAATTCAGAAACTTCAATGAAGCCAAAAAATTAAATAAAGGTGTAAAACTTAATCTTTCTGCTGGAGCTATCAAAGATATTGCTAAGACGGGTGGTATATTTCCACTTCTTGCGGCTATACCAGCATTAATAGCCGCTGCAGCCCCAGCTGTTGCAAAAGCAGCTGCATTAGGTGCTGTTGGAACCGCTGCTGGAATGGCATTAAAGAAAGCAACCGGACAGGGAATCAAAAAAAAGGGAAGACGCCTAAGATTACCAGGGACCCCATATTCTTACGGAAAGGGTCTAAGACTTCCCGGGACCCCATATTCATGGTACGGAAAAGGTCTAAGACTTCCCGGGACAGTTTACTGATATCGCCTATGTCCAATTTTGATTTACTTAATGCCACTAAAAAAATAAAAATAAAAAACTTCAGAGGTGTTTTTATGCGCGATCAATTACAAAAACAACCGAATAATATTGAAACTGTTATTATTAATCTCGATAAAAACTCTGTACCAAGCACGCATTGGGTTGGATATGCCATTGATCCACGTGGAATTATTTATTTCGATTCATATGGATTAGCGCCACCAAAGGAATTTCTTCATTACGTCAGCAATAATATTGCTCCAATCTGGTATTCAACGTTACCAACACAAACACTAGCTGATCCACCAGTATGTGGTCGTGAAGTACTTAATGTACTTGATGCTATATCAAAATCAGCAAAACCACCTCATAAGGTCGTGCATGAATATACCACATTGTCACATTTAAACAGACACTTATAAATATAAATGCAGATATTTACGGAAGATCTCGCAAAGCTCAGAAGCAAGTTGATTTATCTAAATGCGCAACTCTTGATCAACTCAGAAACGAGATTGACGATTTATTAAATATTACAAGTGTGGATCAAAATGAAGTCGTTGTTTTTCAGGATAAACAAGGACGATTAAAAACGAGTAACATACAACTGACATATGTACTCGTACGAATTCCTACCGCAGTTGTTGATAATATCGTTATTTTCTCCGATCAGGGTAAAATACAAGATTCTGGTAAGTCAGTTAACGATTTTATCAAGCGAGCTGGTGATTCATTCACGGATAGCATTATTATGAATCGAAATAAAAGTATAGACCTTGGAAATCCAACCGTAGATACAGACGCCGCAACAAAAAAATATGTCGATGATCAAGAAGCTAAGTACGTGTTAGTCAACGGTGGTATAATGCGTGCATTTCTCAACATGAATAATAATGGTATTAATAATCTTAGAACACCAGAATCAGATTTTGACGCTGCAACGAAGACATATGTAGACGATAGCAACATTCCTACGACAACTTCGCTAAAAACAATCAATACCGAAATGACCACACTCAATGGTACTTTTACTAGACACGTGGAAACGTTTTTAAATTTTCGTAGAAACATAAACAAAACCATTAAAGATTTTTTGGGGGAACAACCAACCGTTGACATAAAACTAGCCGACGTTAACATGAAACTCAATGATATTGTTAGTGGAATACATAATATTATTCAAAAGACTAATCTGATTAAAATTCCTCACAATCAGATCGTCAATGTCGTGTACACAGTAGCATCAGGATTAACAACATGATCACAGCAAAATAACACTATTAAATATACCGCAAAAGTTACTGGTGTGTATATACTATCTTTAGCTCTGCAAAGTTTAAAATTTATACTACAACATTTCCGTGGCGTCATTCAATTGATGCTTTCTCTGGAGTTGTATCTATAGTGTTAAATAAAGATGCTGAAGAAATATTTTTACTGGAAGCAGATGATCAAACAATAACCGCAACGTCTTGCTGGTGGTGTTTGGAATTTGTAGCTGAAACACCACAATTAGTCACTTAATATAACAATAATCGATCAAAACCAAAAACCTCAGTCCTACATCGACGTTCAACGTTACAGATACAATTAAGTATATGAACGTCTGACTAAACTAAAGGACTTTATTGATTATTATAACATAAAAATAAAAAAATACAAAAGGCGTATAGTTGTCATCGATGTAGTTGTTTACTCGGTTTCTGCTGTTATTGCTGGAACAGGATTATTATTATCAACATTGACGATGACAGCACCTGCTGTTATAACCATCATTGTTTCAGCATCAACGACTATTGCTCGTGTTCTCGGTATTATAGCTAAAAAGATAGATACCTGTACAAATGCTAAATTGCACGATTATATGATTAAATTACATACAGTTACAGAGGCATGTTCTAAACTATCCTTGTATATTTCTTCATGCGTTAGTGATGGTGAAATATCCGATACTGAATTTGCGATGATGATGAAAACTTATGATGATGCGTTTAAGGTGATTGCTAATGATTTTGACGAATTAAATAATAACGATAATAATAATGACAGACAGGGAATTACTTCAGCAGATCGTCACTAATACAACACCGTCAAAAACTACAATGATTTCATTAAGTTCGACCAATCCTGAATTTAGCGTTAACTTTCCAACCGCAATTCCTGCATAAGAAATAGCTTTAGCACAGTTACGGGTTTATCATAGCTGGCCTAATATTAGATCAAAACCGTTCGGTGGATTACCAGCAAATAATTCATTAGTATTCGCAAATAAGAATAAACCTGATGGAACCCCTGATTGGCAAGTTGTTGGAATCTCAACGGGTAGTTATCAAATAGAACAGAATAATGATGAGTTCCAACGCAGAATTAAATCCAGTAAGGAAAAGAATCCAAAATAACGATTACTGTTTACGAACCAACATTATCAGCGGCGATTGAAATAAATTCCCCTGATTATCTCGTAGACATCTATCAAAGTTCAATCAGATCTGTGTTAGGATGGCCTGATGTTCCCCCTATTTATAATGGAATTTCAGAACCAACTAAAAATGAATTTAAAACAAGTGAAGAAAAATTCATTAAAGATCCAGAATATCGAAAAAAACATCCATGGAGTTAAATAGGATTTCATTCTGATCCAAACGCCGATAGATATTACTTTACCGATTATGATGGTAAAAGAATCCCCAAGATGGATAGATCAGCATTTGATTTCGTCATAGAAGCCAGGGGGCGGAATCGACAGATTGTTGATGAAAGATTTTTTAAAAGATTTTTAGATGCTCTTAAGTCTGAATACGATAAAACATTTAATGATTTAAGAAGTTCACTTATTTCATTACCACAACATTATGATGATAACGTAAAGCAGCAAATAATCGAAACAATAAAACATTTAAATGGGATCTTATTTGAAGTATTATAAACGTTGCAACTGATCTTAGTAACTATAATTACACTAATCAAGAACGTAAGCAATTATTTCTTGATCATTACAAAATAACAGAAAAAGACTTACAAACATTTATCTTACCAGATTTAAATAACGCTGAAATGAAGAAAACACTCAACGATGTCATTGAAGAATATTTCCCTAAAATACATCCAGCGTGGAGAAAATTAGCCCCACCACCGGTTATTCTTAAACATAACAACGCTCCATACGGTGAAGGCCGTCACATATCGCCGGGTATTGTAAATATAACATCGACAATCGCAGTCAATCTAGTATGTGATGTAATTGATGGCAGCTATCAAGTAGACCTTGAGAAATCTAGCCACCGCAGTGGCACTGCGGAGCAAGGTTATATATTATATACATTCAGTCCTCAAGCTCCAGCTGGGTGGTTAATTGTATCAGAGCCAATAAATCCCGTGTACTTGCGTGTACATAATCCGTTATTATCACGAATACATTTCAAACTTACAGATCAAATAGGCAGCATCTTGGATTAAAAAGGTGAAGTTCTAAGTATAAATCTGTATGTGAGATCATAATGCGTTTTATATCACAATGCGAAACAAAAAAACAAAAAAAAAAAAAACATCCGAATCTAACTCGGATCAGAATCTGAATAAAATATTATCATATAACAAGTAAATAAACTGTCAATTTTCCCAAGGATTTTGTTTAGCCATCAGTCACTGGTTCACCACTTTCATTATCACTTCCATTTTCACAATGCTCCCTTAACTGTCTTATACGAAAGTTCATAATCTTTTTCTGTTCGTATTCATGAGATAATTCTAATTTAATTTTGTCAATAACGTTTGAGAGAGGTACAAACAGTTTTACCTGATTATCTGTAACTGTTGCCAGCAACTTTAACATTGCCTGCTGGATAAATTTCATGAATTTATAATCAGATGGTAGCGTGTACCTGTTCTCGTTTTTGCGTTGTTGTAATGATTCAAAATCACATAGAATTTTTTCAGGATTAAGATTATCAGATATATTTATACCGTTATGTTGTAATTTGTTAATCGCATTGATGATAATATTGATATTTTCAGAATTCATTATATAATAAATGTTTGTTTAATATAAAAATATTTCAAAAAATAAACAGCGGGGTCACATTCGATCTACCATTTCACGAGTTATATCAGATAAACCTAATGAGGTTCCAAGAGTCTCTGTTTAGACATTACCCCCAAGAGAATTCCTAAATATCCGTAACCGAAACTTTAGAAACTCAGAGGGTTGTCTATACATGTAGGCCTTTTTTAGTGGCCAACGAGACTCTTCATTTTTGTTGCCCTCAGGAGAATTCCTAAATATCCGTGACGGAAACTTTAGAAACTCAGAGGGCTGAAGGTCTTTATTGTGACCAGGAACCTAATGAGGTTTATTTTTAGTCTAGCGATGTTTCTTTTGGAATGGCCCTTGTGTGGGGTACTCCTTTAGTGAAGTCACAAGGTCACGATCTTACATGACCACGCTGTTTATTTTTGGACGGCACACTTTGACCTATGTGAACTTCCAGGTTGCCTTATGACATCCGAGCAAGTTCAGAAGTCACATATAAACTTAATTAAGGTATGATTATATACAATGAAGATGATGATGATGATGATGATGATGATGATGATGATGATGATGATAATGATATGATGATGATGATGATGACGATGATGATATGATGATGACGAGCCTTTTCTACGTGTCAGCACACCTACCCCCATAATCTAACCCATGGAGGGTGCAAAACTGCACCTACCACGTGTTGACACGTGGGTAGGTATGCTGACCGTAGACGGGGAACAGCTGGAGCCCCCAATAAATTACAAATTCTGGCATAATATCGCCCTCGCAGACAATTTGTCTTTCACGAGTTTCGAACCACGGATCTTGGGAACCAGAGTTTCAACGCGTTAGCAATCGGCCACCGAACGCATATATATATGATAAAATATTTATTGTATACAGAATAAAATCACAGTAGTAGATTTCTTAACAGAATCACAATAGTCGATTTCTTAGCAGAATCACAATTACTGTGTAAAATGTGATTTTATTTTTCCAGTTTCCAAGCACATTATAGAAATACATGATTTTGTGATTTTTATATAATTCTGTATAAAACGAAAAATACAGAATCTGTAGGCACTAGCTGAGATCAGCCGTTGCTAGGAGATAAAATCGATCGGTTATTCATAACAGACTTATAATGTCTAAAAATAACTTCATGTAATTACTGCTGGACCGCAAGGCGTTTTATGTTGGGATTCTACAGTATACAGCATCATTATTTATACACTGTCAATTTTCATTTACTGAAGGTGAAAACCCCAGAGTTTCTTTAAATGATTTTCAAGAAAATTGACAAAAAAGGATAATTTCTTCTAAAAAATGATAAATTTTAAGCAATACTAAAATTCAATTTAAATATTTGTTTTAATTATATGGAGGAATTATCCATGACTGAACCTTCCCCTGCTAGATTTGACCTTGACAGACTACCAGAATATAAATTTAGTGTTTCGATGCAAGATCTAGCTTTAACGAATGAAGATATAACAGAACGTATCCGTGAAGCCAAAAAGGAATTTCGTGACGATGGTGTGGCTCATGTGTGGTCAACATTCAGAGTTGGAAATGTTGTCAATGTGATGAATGACAAACGAGGAAAAGTAATTATTAACCACCTTGATAATCAAAAATATTTTATTTTCATAAAATTTATTGTAAATACAGATGACGATATCTGGATTATTCGTGATAAGCGTGATCCAGTATGTGTGCAGTCGGGAAGCAATATTGTTCTCTTAAATAACAGATCCAAGCCCGGAATACTTACTGGTATTGATAAGCCATATTATGAACGGGGGTATCCTGTGACCGCAGTTGTATATGCAATATATCCGCTGAATGATAAATCTGATGTTAAGGATCTCAAATCGATGAAACTGTCGAGAATAAACTGTAGCTGAACGAGTTACAGAACATTTTACAAATGCGATACGTGGTAATGGCCTGACAGATTTAAGACGTAAAAAAATAAATACATGGGCAGAGGCGGTTAAAGATACCGGAGCGTCTATCAGCGACGTTGCTGAGCTAGAAAAGAAATTAAAATTCCCAATAACAGTAAAGACGTTAACAGGAGAGATTTTATATAAATCGAAATATGAATCAAGAGGGGCTCCAATAACAATAACGCGCATGCATGGACTATGGCAGTAACTATATTTCCACGAGATAGAGCGGTTAAATTTTATGATGGTGATATATTCGATTTTATCGGAAACATTAGTAAAAGTGATCCTGTATCTGTGTGGTTGTTTCAAAGTTCAGAACATGATTACGATCAATTTGTACGATCCAGTGGTGATATTTATCGTACAGAATCTCTTCATGAAGAGATGAGAAATCTTGCGCTGAAATATACCTCAGACGATATCAAGGTTGGAGAATCATTAAATAATTGTTTCACCGTTTCATCAGTAGCTGCTCATTTCGCTCAGGAGAAAAATTCATGGAAACCGACACAATTTATTGAAGATGTCCAGAAAAGCTGTATTGAATATGGACACGGTGGATTATGGAACACCAAATACAACTATAGCGACGTTATCTCTGTTGATATGGCAGCGTGTTATCCTGGAAGTTTTCTTGGATATGGGGAATGTTCTAAATACTTTAAGAGATTTGGACATCCATCACACGAGATGACCAAGGTTTCGATTAACGGACCCCTACCAGATTTTGATTTAACAGGATTTGCGTGTGTAGAATCATTCGAGTTTGCACAAAATCTTCATCCTATCAACTATATTTGGTTTGGAAGACATTTTTCAGAGAAAGACTGGGTACCAATAGTGCTGCTGAGGTATATGCTTGATGCTGGAATTTTAAAATCGTTGAGAGTAACTGAAGCGATTATATCGTATCGTCCACAGAAGCAAGTTTGGTTACCAGAACCTGTCGATGATGCCAGGAAAGAATTTCTTGATCTTGACGAAGATGACCGTAAATGCTGGGACGATGAAAAACTTGCAAAAGATCTTGGTAGGAAGATAATTGGTAAGTTTACTCAAGGTAGTTCATACGATTATAAACGACACTGTACAAGATTGATTATGGACGATGCTGAACTAGATTTTATAATCGCTGATACAACAGAAAAAAATACGTTTGTAAGCCGATGTAATGCTTATTTATCAGATGAAACCAAACTAGGTACGATTGTGAGCTATATTGGTGGCGACTCACCGCAGTTCACTCATTTAAGATCTTCGATGTTAGCTTATGTTTCAATAAATCTATTGTCTATGATAAATAGATTTCCTAATGATGCTGTCAGAGTTGCTACGGATTCATTTTATATACATACAAAATATAAGAATTTATTAAAACCGCTACTCGGTAATGGTGAATGGGGAACATGGAGGATAAAGCAAGAAAATATACTTAGCTATTCTGAATCTGCAGACGTTGAAATTATGGAGAAATATTACAAAAATAATAATCAAGCATCAAAGTCATCTGCACCATCTGTATACGACCCTGTGGCTAGACATAAATCCGTCTATCTTAATGGATGCGGTGGTTCAGGCAAAACAACTCGTGCGATTAACTTATTTATGAATAATAGTTCAGATATAATTGTTTTAACACCTACACATAAATTAGCCAGGGAAATAAAAGAGCGAGGAGTAAAGTCATGTACATGTCATAGTTTCTTTAGATGGTGCGGAGACACATGGACGCCTGAGAGAATGGGTGAAAAATATATACCTAAGTATATTATATGGGACGAGATATGCACGGTGTCGTTAGAAGTATTAAAAGTATTTCTTGAATGGTTGTTATTAAAGAATACTGCTGTGATAATGTGTGGCGATCATGGTCAACCACCACCTTTTGTTGGACAATCTCCACATGAATGGCTGAAAAATAATGTAGATTACTATGAAGAAATAACTGATGACCGTAGAGCCATTGATGAACCACTGAAAGAACTTAAAAGATTAATCAGACTGCAGCCAGATAAAATACAATGTGAGATAATGCGAGGAGTAATTCCAGAAACTACAATGAGTGATTTTTTAAATTTATGGAGACCCGCTGATTTGATAGTCGCAAGTAGAAAGATAGTTCGTGATGAACTACAGGAGAAATTATTTACGTTACATAAAGAAAAGTTTTCAGATCTACCTGTACCTTTGTGTTATCGCCCAGCAGATACTCGACGACAGAATATCGAAGTGGAAATTCCTGGTGTATCGGTGGAACCAAAGGTACAGAATCTCGTCTTGAATGATATTGTTTTGGTTGCTATTGATGTTGTTGAATGCGCATTGAGTATGGATAAATCTCCATGGACGTTAGGATACGCTATAACGATTCACTCATCTCAAGGATTAACTATTTCTGATACAAATATCTGGATTGTAGATGATCGGATAGAATGGTCGAATTTAGTCTATCTTGCAGTTTCTCGAGTCAGAAGAATATCTCAACTACATAGGGTTATTATAGATTACGTGATAACTGAGGAAATCACTAACGAAACTGCTGCAATAAAGGAAAAAATAGCGGGTTATAAGCAATGTGACAAAAAAAAGCGCAACTTTGATATTGATGCTGAAATTATTATAACGCTAAAACAACGACAGAATAATGATTGTGCAAGCTGTAACTGTAAGATGTTATGGCAGTATTCGAATAATAATCCAAGACAATTTACTGTAGATAGAATTAATAGCGATCTAGGTCACACACGTGATAATGTGATGCTGACCTGTCTTGAATGCAATCGACGTCGGGGCACTAGTTTACATAAGTGAACGTGGTGGTAATTGTGTATCCGCAGGAATTACTTGTAATTGTTCACGTACAAATCCACGCTGAGGGGCTGTAGAATCTAGTCTGTAGATTGCAGGTCTTCCAGTGGATCTAGATATGTCAGAAATTGTATGTGTAGTAACGCTCCAGATAGGATCGGTTGCTCTTTTTTTACCACCCTCAAGTTCCCAAGGCTCATATAAATATCTTACAGTTACATTACCTAATATTGGTCGAGGTTGTTGTCTGTCATCGCTACGGGTTATATATTTTTTTGTAATCGCATTAGAAGGTTTCATGGAAGTTGCACGAGTAATTTCATTATTTAGCGCAGATATCACACCTGGTAATCTTGCAACCCATTCACGAGATCTCTCTCCGGACTTAAAGTCGGTAGATATTTCCTTTGCGTATTGATACCCAAATAACCGCTCAGCAAGTGTTCTATTAAATCGTTCAACGATTGCCTGATCACGATGAATTTCAGTATGCCCTCGTCTGATTTTAACGTTATGTCGCTTCATCAATGATGATACTGCACCAAGAAATTCTTTACCAGGATCAACCTGTAATAATTGTGGCCATCGCAAAGGTCCTCGCTGATAAATTCGCTCGAACGCAGATGCAACTTCAGATGCTGTCTTTGTTGATAATGGTTCCGCTTCTTTATATCTACACGCAACGTCAACAACAGTTAATGCGTATTTGTACGTGCGTGATTTTCGTCCACGTGTTTTAATAGTATCGTGCGGCAAAAATAAAATATCTGCTTGATGAACTTCATTAGGGACGCTGACATCAAAATGTGCGTATTGAATTTTTTTAGGTGGTGGTAGATAAATCTGCCATATTGCCTGTCTTGCTAACCACGCTGCAGCGACATCACGTGAGACTTTTGCTGCTTCGGAAAGTTTAGTAATAGCTGCTTTGCCTCTCCAATATCCTCTGGGGGAATAATAAACAGATTCCATTATATTAGTTATATAATTAATTACCAGCCCCTAGCATTATTTTACCTTTCATAGTAGTTTTTACCAGAAAACTAGCGAGTTTTTCTCTGAGAGATTTATTAGGTATTAACGCATGAATCAATTTTACATCTGCGAGATGCCGTTGTTGTAAATCCTTACTTTTATACGCAACATCATGAACATGACATGCTTGATCAATCTTATTTACTGGATGCTCTCCTGGTCTTGGTTGATCCTGATCATCAAGTCGGATATCAAGTCGGGTTCCAGGACCACAATATTATATCCAAGAAGATGTTTCTCACCGGGGTATTTAGCCCATGGGGTTCCTGGTAATTTCCCTAATGAAGCGGCGATATCTCCACCGTTCTTCGTTGATGAACTAAATTTATATTTTTGTGTGCCACATTTTACACATTTA
>JAECUM010074622.1:0-10286 GCA_016617855.1 Megalonaias nervosa | reverse complement strand
TGACCTGAAATTAATCGAGTTTTTTTCTTCCTTACCCAATGTGCAAGTCATCCACAAAGTCTGGTAACTGTACATGGTGGTGAGATTGACTTATTTTATGTAAACCATTTTTCTTCTTTCAGTCACAGTGTCCTCAACTTTTGACCTTTTGATCATGGAATCAGTATAATCCAAAAGAGTATCCTTAAACCTAGTGCAGACTATGTCCAAAGTCTGGTATTGTTTTTGTTTTCATCTGACTTTTACAGGATTCGCCTACCCCTCCCACCCCCACCCCCACCCCCAACATTGGCAATTTTGCACCGCCCGTGCCCCTTTACGATTTTAGGAAAAAAACGTATAAAGGATGTAAAACAAATGCACAGAACTTAGTCATTCATTCATTAAGTTAGAATCTCCAATGTGACTGTTGCTATGGATCCCTAACACTATTATCTTATTCGCGTTTCAAACCAAACGAGAGTTTTCAGTGTGAGCAATAAGCCTGTTCACTGCGCTTTTCCAGTCCCTGGAAAATTCTATTTTCAGTGAAGGTGTGACGTTTTTACGACTGCACGTACACAGAAGATACAAACTTTGTCGTCTGCATCAAATAATAGTTTTAATATTTCTCAATAAAACTGAACAAAATAAAAATTGGAAGCGGCTCTCGGGGTTTGTGGGCATAAGCGTAAAAATCCTGACCGTGCGTTAAAAATAACATGGATACAAATAATTCTTAAGTCAAATGAATCTGAAAACTTCTGTATATATTAATTTAGACCAAAAAACAACAAGTGCATAAACATCAGTCGAGACTATCCCCCACCCATATGTCTTAACGTGTTAATTACCTGTTAATTAAAATACTGGCATTACTGGTTTGAGATGTTAATTACCTGGGCATTAAGATACGGGGCCATACTGGCTTGAGATGTTAATTACCTGGGCATTAAGATACGGAATATACTTGCTTGAGATATTTATTACCTGGGCATTAAGATACGGGCCATACTGGCATGAGATGTTAATTACTTGTTCATTAAAATACGAACCATTATGACTTAAGATGTTAATTACCTGGGCACTACATTACGGGCCAACTAGCTGTTTATACGGTGATTTATTACGGCGATGATTATCAAGAGTCACTAAAGTTGTACTGTTGAAATTAAGGTAATTGCTACTTTTATGTAATTTTGTTGTTATGTATCTTCTTGTTGTTATGTATCTTCTTGTTGTTATAGTGATTGTTCTTGTTGTTATGTTGGTTGTTCTTGTTGTTATGTTGGTTATTCTTGTTGCTTGTTGGAATGTATTTTTTGATGGTCACTCTCAGATCGAAAGAGAGAAATACAGGTGTCATTCTGCCATCCAATTGCACAATACATATAATTACACATAAAATTATAACATTTACACATTGGAATTACACATGAATCATAAATGTATTGTACTTTATCCACAACTTACCAACTTCATACGATTCTTATATCATTCTGTTTGAGCTTGATGTAAATAATTAAATATCAAATGAAGTAAAGACAGACAAACCAAATATACTAAAAATATAGTAAGAGTTACATATATCTAACCAATACCTAAATCATTTTGTGGTACGGACAATTTATTGAACGATTGTTCTTAATTGCCGAAATATCATATTTTGTGTCATCTAAGGTATTTCATTACTAAATCAATTACTATAGAGCATGAAGTTGATAACAGGTCATTTTAACTCCAGTTCAAACTTCAATTACAGTACATATAATTCACAGTAAATTCAAACAATTATAATACAGATAATTCAAACAGTTCATAGATATAATTCATAATTAATATTATAGAATAAAAGAATTAAAAAAAAACAAAAGAATTCGGCGTGTTGCAAGAGAAAACCAAATTACTGTCCATTATGTATTTTAAACATGATTAAATGAAATGAGATTCTAATATAATTTTTTTACTATAATGTAATCGATTGTTCTTACCAGCAAGAGGAGGTCAGAGTCCGTAGTGGCGTAATTCATAGTGTAGCTCACTGCGATGCGTATTTATTCATTTCTTTTTAGCGCACATCTGAGTCCGTAAACGACAAATTTTGTTATATACGCCTTTAATCTTTACAACAGGTTAGTCAGTTCGATAAACATCACGCCACCTTCTCTCTCTCTCTCTCTCTCTCTCTCTCTCTCTCTCTCTCTCTCTCTCTCTCTCTCGTTTGTATACACATGTGGCCTTCGCATGATGCGAATGCATGTTCAGTGCTCTAATAATGTTATATTATTATTGTTATCGTGTGCAGTGCGTGCTCAGCCATTTAACAGCGTCATCATCAGCAAGGTGCAGAGCCTGCAGTCCACCGGGGAACTTTGTCAGTGGACAGTTGTTCACAATGTGTGACATGGTCTGTAGAGCTCCACAGCAACAGGAAGAGTCATTGGCCTGTCCCTATCTGACAAGGTTGACTGCACAACGACCCTGTCCTGTCTGAAAGCAGTTCAGCATGGTCCACAGATGACGTGGAAGGTTGAATCCAGGAGGGCAGACAGATTGCTCAGCTACGAAGGAGTAGTTTACATCATCTGAGAAAACCACTCGACGCTCCATTCCGAAATGGCTGTCATATCCTCCGGCAACGAACCTGACCAGATTGGGCGTCTCGAAATCAGGCGGACTGTTGCATGTGAGGTGATGCCCATATACAGAAAGTTTCTCACTGGCATAGACCTTAGCCAATACTTCTGTGGTTGCTTCCTGGCGACTCAGATGTGGAGGAGGAATGTTGCTGAGTACCGGCAGCCATGGTAAAGGAGTAGGACGTAGTGTTCCTGAGATTATGCGCATTGTTGTGTTGAGCTGGGCATCAATTAACTTGGTGTGATATGATCGAGCTCAGATAGGAGCGCAATACTCAGCTGTCGAATAACAGAGGGCCAGTGCTGATGTCTTGAGTGTCTGAGCACAAGCGCCCCATGTTGAGCCAGCCAGTTTGCGGAGTAGGTTGTTTTGAGTGCTAAGTTTTGCTGCAGTTTTCTTCAGGTGGTTGTAGAATGTCAGTGATCTGTCCAGAGTCACACCAAGGTATGTTGGTGTCGGGTCGTGTTTTATTTGCTGCCCATTGAGGAGGATGCAAAGCTCACGGTTCGCATTTACATTGTTAAGGTGGAAGACGCTGGAGACTGTCTTTTTTGCGCTTGGCTGTAGACGCCATTTCTTGAAGAAGTCCGTCACATCCTCCAGGTCCTTGTTCAGTACCCCCTCAAGCTCAGTAAATGAGCTACTTTGGATCCCGAGAGCAATGTCATCTGCATACATGAACTTGCGAGATTGTGTTGCAGATAAATCATTGATATAGACATTGAACAAACTTGGCGAAAGAACAGACCCTTATGGGAATCAATTAGTCTGACGCCACCACGAGCTGCAGCTCTCTAATAATGTTTTATTAGCCACATGCTGTGTAAATATAATTGCGTGACATAAAACTGGGAATCCTAATATTTTTTTTTTTTTTTACATCGTGAAACACTGTAGTATGAATTAGAACAAAACTCAATATAATTTTATGGAGAATACAAATTTAGGTTATAGCAACATAAATTGCATTTTATAAAAGTCCCTTGAAAATTCAATCGTAACACTACTAAATGTAACTGTTTCACTTTGTTTTTGCAAACTAGACACCAGTGCCTCCAGTGCTTGTTGGGGGTAGAGTGGAGTGAATTTAATTTAGGTCATATCATTTGATTTGTATTATTTCAATCCATTTTTCTCTGCAGATGAAACTTATGGACGTTTGGTTAAACGAACAGTTCATTCTCTATTTTTCCAAATTCTAAAATTCAAAGATTTGTTTGTTTTTAACTGTATATTTTATGTTATACACCTTTTATAGAATTTGAACATCTTTACCTTTTACCATTATCTTGTAGTACTATATATTTGCTTTTTGGAAGGGTTTATCTCCCAAAAGTTCTTTTTTGCAATTCTTAACTTTACATTTTTGTAGAAAATCATTTTTAATCGCCACTATATAGCCCGGATAGTGCTGACGTGCTGTTAAGCCCTATACATAAACTAAATTAAAAATATACAGGTTGCACTGCTTTTACGGTGATTTATTACGGTGATAATAATTGCCGTTTTAATTCCTCCAAATTAAATTATTTCGTTTTGGGGTTTTGCAAACTAGACTCGAATGCTTATTTTGGTCGAGATGTTGAGCAGCGAAAAGGTCAAATCAATTCAATATTATTTTGATCCGATGTCGCGGGGCCCTAGGCCGGTGCCTACTCTGCCTATTTGGTAATCCAGTTTCTCGCATTTGATAATTGTACGAAAAATTATATCAACCTGTAGAAAATGTAATATACTTTACTAGACCGCTCCGGTGGCATAGTGGTTAGAGCGTCCGCCTCGGATGCGGGAGGTCGTGGATTCTATCCCCGGCCGAGTCATACCAAAGACTTACAAAAATGGTACTAACAGCTGCCTCGCTAGGTGCTCAGCATTAAGAGGTTAGTGTTAGGACTGGTCGGCCTGGTGTCAGGATAATGTGACTGGGTGAGACATCATGATACATGTCTGCGGCATGATGCCCCAGTGCTAGACATCACAATAAACTGACACACTGCAGACATCGTAGCGATATGACTGAAAAATTGTTAAAGCTACGTTAAAAAATCCAACCCACACACACACACACACACACACACACACACACACACACACACACTTTACTAATGTATCAGCAACTTATTGATAAACCGAATGAGAAAAAAAAAAAACATAAGAATTTAAGAAGGAACACTCTAATCATTTTAGAAAAATGTATATGTATGTTATGGGTCAGGCACTGCTCAATTTGTGAATATAATCAGCTTTTGGATATTGTGATTAATGTTTTGTTTAAAACAGGTTAAAGATAGCGTTCTTTATTGCTGCATTACAAATTCTACATATCGCTTTGGTGCGCGCATTGGTGAAGATGGTGAGGATAATAGTTATGTATGTAGTGAAATTTCCTTGTCATCAATATGCATTGATTTGCACCATGGATGCTCATTATCGATTATCAAAGGCAGGCAACATTATTTTTGACTATATATTAACATTCTGGATACATCTGCGCATGCGAGGACCTTTAGCACGGTACTCGGGTATCTGACCAGAAAGATCATAAAAATGTTCTATCTTGATCAATGGCGGAATGGATTTTTGCTTCTGTGCATCATTGGATTTTTTTTTTCATGCTTATTTGGCTGGTTGGACAATCTTGTAAGTACTAAAAGACTTAATTGCTACTTCTTTTCAAATCCTGTGCTTGAAATAAACCAATCAGAACCCACATTAAAGTCACAATTCAAATGAAGCCAATGTATTGATTACAGGTAATGTAATACGTCGAGAAAACAGCCGGTTTGTTTTTGTCAATAAACTATGTTTTGCTTTCTGATATTAAAAATGTCATGTTTTGCTACCATTAGCACTTTCATAATCGTTGACGTAATTCATGAAAAGAAGTCTACATTTAAAAACTTTCTTAAGTCATCTTTACCTTGTACCTTTTGGCTCGTCATTTCAGATATTGCTACCAACACATCCAACCCCACCCTACCCCATCCTTCTCTAATACTTATAAAAGTTGGTATGCGTTTTTCCGGTAATATGGCTATTAATAATTTTGTCGCTCGAAGAACGACTGACCTTGTTAAAATCTAGGAACGACAGTCGTTATTAAGCTGGAGGAACGACGGTCGTCATTAAGCTGGAGGAACAACGGTCGTCACTAAAGGAATCGTCAGAACAGAGATAATGAATCCCTTAGTTAATATTCGACATCAGATTTTCAGAAGCTGGAGTCCAGGACTCCAAACCTGGAAAAAGTTTGAGACCCTAATAAATACAATTAATGTAACCGTAATCCTCATATAGGAATTACCACGAAACGTTATTTAGCTATGAAAAGTTTTAGCGGTATAAACAGAAAATGTACTGCAAAAAAGTAATCAATACATTTGCCCATTGTCTGCATTTTTAATCATTCGAGTTATTACGTAAATTGAATTGCATAAATAGGGGTAAAATGAAAGGAGATCCAAACTTTAGGAAGGAGTTACTTTCGAACAAAGAGCCAACAACGAAAAATTCCTTAGCAAAATTAGAATTTACCTGTCCTTCGCAAAGTCACACTTAACATTGTATTTTTTGTATTAAATGAAGCAATATTATTAGTGACAATGACAAGTTAAGTTTTTCGTGATGCTTTTCTTCATAATATGAGATCTCGATTTAAGAACACAATAAGTGATTTGTTACTATGAATATTAAATTAACCGCGTTATGAAAATATAAATATTTAATAATGAGCCAGAAATGTTTAAATATGATCTTCCAAAAAATATTTACTAAATTTGCATACACACTTGGTGGCATTATTCTATCCCATAATAAAAGTTTTAAAATGAACAATCAAGGTTTTAACTGTCTCGTGTTTTCGCAACTCGGTACGACTATCCGTGTTAGTGTCTTACTGTGGGCATATTACCAAAGTTAGCCCCATGAAACTTATTCACATATTCGATTATTTGTTCTTGCCATATAAAGGAAGCGTTTTGAAGTTTCCGTTTTGGATCTTACTCGCTTAACTTTGGTCTTAACCCATCATTAACACATTACCAGTTTGATTCTTGACGCATAAAGTGACTTGCAGTGTGTTTTGTCAAAATTGCATGTGTGCATGGGAATGTGTAACTGGTTATGTATTACTTATTCTGGAATCAATAAGGAAGAAATAATCTGTTACTTATTCTTGAATTAAAAAATTTTGACATCGAGTTGGTTACTTATACCTTATTCCCGATTCAATAAGAAATAGGTTACCACTTACTTACCGCCGATTAAATAATGTTAAAAATTTGAACACTCTTTAGGGCTTTCATAGATAATGGTCCACATCGACCTATGTAATAAATATATTGAGACGAAACAATTACTTCAGCCCAGTTGGAGAAATACCAGTATTCTTATTGTTATCAACTGTATAAAACTTGACAGAGAGAAATGATCGATGATCGATTAGGTTACAATTTTCAATGATGTAAACCTTTATTTAATGTGTTTTTATTGGAACCCCTCTTTGACAGTTTCTAGTTACGGATCTCCAATAGAAGGAAAACTTACAAAAAATTTGTCGAGACGATTGCGAGATATAAAGTTACACGATGTGCGGTCACTAAGTGTTTAGAGAAAAATTATTTGTAATATTTCGGCATTTCAGAATACTTCAGGTAACAACCGATCTAACAGTTGGAAAAGTTTTAAGAATATTTGTCCATAGGAACTTCAATATATGTGGGTAGAACAAAAAATACAAGGAGACTACCTCTTCAGTCCATATGTGGACCCTTACAGTTCACCCCTAAAATGATTTTGACATGGATCGTTCTTTGATAGTTTTGACTATGGTGCATATTTGGCTCTCAGTAGAAGTATCGACGAAGTTCGTCAAGAAGAATTGGAGAAATAGGAGGGTGTTTATGGATACCGGGAGTATTAAACCATTGCATTCTTTTGGACAGATTATAACCATATTTTGCGATTCGTGAACTCCTATTAGAGAATTTGTATTTTTTTTTGACAGAAGATTGCACAAGTTAATAAAAATTGTAGAACTAATTTCAAGAAATTGGGGAATAAATATAAGAGGTTCGTATGGATATCGGCAGCATTACTCCGTTACTATTTGACCCTACACCTCCACGATTCTTTATAGTCGGGTTGTGTGGCTGCGATTACAGCTTCGGAATGAGCAAGGCGATGTGGATCTTTAAATGTTCAGCGTAGTCATGCCTTTTTGGAGATGATGCGGACTCGCACCTCTTGCTTATTGTGAATGACGGCGACCAGGATGAAGATGGTATTGCTTTTCTTGACCTTTACCACCCAGGTTGTGACACCGTCATTGAAATAGTGACCGGTGGACTCGTCCAGGGTGAAAACCATTGAGCCGTCTATCTGTAGGCTTAGCAATTATGGGCGTTTGGGCACGAATCGTGACTCGTGTAAGTCTGGTATATTCATACCACGATGACAGGGGAACTTGAGTGAGCTTGTCGCTGAACTGTGGTTGTAGTGATAATCATGTCCACAGCTCCTGGATGAAAACCTTCAGCTTTAGCGAAAGCGCGATTATTTCCAGCTGGCCGCGGATAGGCTATAGCAGCAGAGAGGGTGGACCCTACAACTTTGTAGAGACCTTATTTTTGAAATTTAAGGGTTCCTACGAAGGCTGAAAAAAAAGTTTTTGGCTTGACAGTAAAAACTTCTCTAATTGACCAGATTTTTTCCGATTTTTTCACAATCTGGTCACTACGCGTATGTCGTTCACCCTCTCTGCTGCTATGGTTTTTATCCAAAAATTGTATCAAGTCCGTTACGATATCTTGACCTCGGATCATGTAAATTTATTGTTACAAAACCAAAGGGAGCAGCTTGTGCTTTTGAAAAGAAATTTTTAAATTTGTTCATGTCCATGTCCCCAGAACACCAAGTATAATAAATATTCTGTAGAGTATAATCATCTACTCCATTAAATACAACTAAAATATTGCAGTTGTCTCTGATTACTTTTGGAATTTGTGTATATCTCTGAGTAACATAAATCACATCCGTGTTTTTATGTCTACCTCGAGAAAATATTCTAGCTGGATTTGATTGTTTGTCCAGCATAACATCATCATACACTACTAAATTATTAATGAATCCATCCAGATCATCTACGGATGGTGCTTCATCAATATCAGTAATAAAGTCTATGACTTCACTGTCTTCATGCAACAATTTTGCGTTTTCATTAAAATCTTTAAGTACTTCGTAACATCGCTGATCATCTACAGATGGCGCAATTAAATATAATTTATCCCTCTTCAGCCATCTCATTATTAGATTAAGTAATAATTGCGTTTTTCCACTTCCGGACGGACCTATTATAATCATTCTGATAGAATTTGGTAGCGCCGGGTGATGTTTTACTGGTTCTTGTTTTCGTGTCGCTGAAAAGTCAATTATATCCATATAATTAATAATATGAGTCTATATTGTGTTCGATGCAGAGCATCTACACCTACTACTGAATTAACGACAGTAACAACAAAAAATAAAAGACGAGCACTTACAGGTAAGTGTGTGAAATGTGGCACCAAGAAATATAAATTTATTCCAACAAAGACAGGTAGGGGTGATATTGCTGCTTCGTTAGGAAAATTACCAGGAACTCCATGGGCTAAATACCCCGGTGAGAAACATTTACCCGGATATAATTATTGTGGTCCAGGAATGCGACTTGATATTCGACTTGACGAACGAGATCAACCAAAACCAGGAGAGTATCCAGTAAATAAGATTGATCAAGCGTGTCACGTTCATGATGTCGCGTATAAAAGTAAGGATTTGCAACAACGACATCTCGCAGATGTGAAATTGATTCACGCGTTAAATTCTATACCTAATAAATCTCTCAGAGAATCTCTCGCTAGCTTTCTAGCAAAAACTGCTATGAAAGGTAAACTAGTGCTAGGAGCTGGCAATTAAATTATATAACTATCATAATGGAATCTGTTTATTATTCCCCGAGAGGATTCTGGAGAGGTAAAGCAGCGATTAGTAAACTCGCCGAAGCAGCAAAAGTTTCACGTGATGTTGCTGCATCATGGTTAGCACGACAGGCAATATGGCAAATCTTCCTAAGTCCACCTAAAAGAATTTAGTATGCGCATTTTGATGTTAGCGTTCCTAATGAAGTTCATCAAGCGGATATACTGTTTTTACCACACGATACCATTAAAACACGTAGACGTCAATACACGTATAGATACGCGTTAACTGTCGTTGATGTTGCGAGTAGATATAAAGAAGCGGAGCCATTATCAACAAAGACAACATCTGAAGTTGCATCTGCGTTTGAGCGCATTTATCAACGTGATGGTCTACGATGGCCACGGTTATTACAAGTTGGTCCCGGTAAAGAATTTCTTGGAGTAGTATCATCGTTGATGAACAAGCACAACGTTAAAATCAGACGAGGACATACTGAAATTCATCGTGATCAGGCAATCGTTGAACGATTTAATAGAACACTTGCCGAGCGGTTATTCGGATATCAATACGCAAAGGAAATATCTACTGGCTTCAAAGATAGATCTCGTGAATGGGTTGCAAGATTACCGAGTGTGATAGCTGCGTTGAATAATGAAATTACTCGTGCAACTTCCATGAAACCTTCTAATGCGATCAAAAAATATATA
>JAECUM010074620.1:0-16763 GCA_016617855.1 Megalonaias nervosa | reverse complement strand
CTTTAACGCCATTCCAGCAGCTGTTCCAATAGTACCTAATGCAGCTGCTTTTGCAACAGCTGGGGCTGCAGCTGCTATTAATGCTGGTATAGCTGCGAGAAGTGGAAATATACCACCCAATTTAGCAATATCTTTGATGGCACCCGCAGAAAGATTAAGTTTGACGCCTTTATTTGATTTTTAGCTTCATTGAAGTTTTTGAACTGACGCTCGGTCAACGATAGTTTATTTGTACCGGTCATTTGTTCTCGCTTTAGCGATATTTTTATTCCACAGTTATTTTTTGATGCTGATTGCAGCCTTTTAATCTGACCAGGAGTCAGACTCACACTAACGTGATGATATAACATTATTAATATTATGAACGATCTAATTACATGTTTTCTACAGGGGCATCAATAACTCTCATTCGTCCACCAACACCTTCGAGTAACATCGATTTATCGCTGAGTATAACAGCAATTGCTCTGTAATTAGCAATAACTCCTATTGTCACACGAGCTCGAAAATGAATATCTACAACAGATTGTCTGGTTAAATCTAAATGTTCTAGTGAAAAGTAATAAATCGGATACAGCGATGTAAAATCTAGCTGCGATATTTGTAAACCAGTATCAATGTTTTGATCACGACCCATAAATGTCATTAATCGATGATATGCACGTGCTACATGATTTTGATCGAAATTCAGTAATATATCCTCGGATGGTTCTTGATGTCCATTTATCCTTAATGAAACCTCAGAAACACCGAGTCTATCAAACACCATTTGATTTCGTAATTGTGTGTTTAATCGTGCAGTATCTTGAAACGCAATAAATATATGTCGCGGTGCAGAAACACCCTGCTGTGATGCTATTTCCCACGTAAATAAACCATTAATATTACTCTGGATAGCATCTGTGGTCATAGTTAACCATGATAACGTCGATTTACCACCTTGACTCATAAAAGATAGTAACCGGTCTTCTTCAGATATTGACGGAGTCATCACTGGCATCCACAAGCAAAGTTTTGTTAGTATTACTATACCAGCATTACCTATGGGTCTCCATAATGCATCATTATCATCGCCTTTTCGTACAAGTACAACTATATGTTTTTCTCCGAAAATAACTTTTCTGACATGTCTACAGAATCCAAAAATATGTGACAGTGGAATCGCACATGAAAATGCTCTTCTGTTATCTTTCAACATTGATCGACGTGCTGTAAATCCTAAGTTAAATTCTGGATTTGGAAAAGGTAGATCTTCAACAGCAGCAGGAGCAGGAGGAGCAGCTCGATTATTTGGTTGTCGAAAAACCTGATTTCTACTGTCAGGGTGGTCAGAAGTATCCTTGACAAACATCATTGATGGACCAGCTGATCTTGAGTAATCGTCGCTGTATCTTGCAAGACCCAATATCGTCGTGGCAACGTCAACGTCCTTCTGAATCGATTCAATATTTTTTCCGTCAATCATGTACGTAGCGCTATCAAATAACGCCATAATACCATTATTAACAAAACCAACCCTAACATCAGCTCCATATGCTACTGGTGCTGCAGGAGCAGCGTTATCTAAAATTTCACCTTCAACTTCGATAAATGCTTCAGCGGGTAGGAAATATCTACTTGTATCCTGAACCTGTAGTTCGATTCGTCCGCGCTGATCTGGAATTCGTGCGTCGTAAGAATAATACTGATAATCGCGCACAGATTCATCTTTGAGAACTGGTGCATCCATGTCAAACGCGGGGTCAGATACGCGCTTAAACATCTTTATTATTATCGTCTTCGTCTAACTCGAAGACCACTTCCTGCTATCAGACTAGCGGTTATATTTTTTTCCTTTTCCGACATCGGGATATCAGCTAACTCCGCTAGTTTTTGATTAGCGGCTTGATTTATTATTTTACTTACATTTGCTGGCATCACTTCAGTGCTGGCCAATTTCACAGGTTGAGGTCGGGCCGCTTGTGGTCTGCGTATTAATCGTGATAGTCTATCTTTAATTGCTGAGAATGCTTTGCTAGCAAGATTACCAACAGCGCCTATACCTTTTTCACGAACAACATCAATAGCTTTCATTCCTAGCTGCTTTGCAATCGGTATTGCTTTTGGGGCTATCCTTCTAAACAGATCCTGAATAACATCGCCTAATCCATCTCCGTAGGTCGTTTTGTATACTGGTAATCGAGAATTTATTACCCTGACCATGGTAGGTCCACGAGTATTATGTATGATCATCTTATTATTAAGTGACTTTATCACTAATTACATACTTGATCACTATGATACTCATCGGCGATTTCATTAATGAGAGACCGATATACATTAATATCCATGATACCGCCTGTAAATAATCGTTTACAAATATCAGCTACTTCATTAATGATTTCTAGGGGAATTATTACCAGCTCGTTTTCCTCCAATGAGGATTTCTAATCGATCGACATCAGCAAGAACATTATTGGGGCAGGTAATAAAACCACTTCCTAGACCACTTCCAGTTGCGCCAGGATCGTCTTGAAATTCTTTTCCTTCTTCTTCTTCCTTACTTGGTTTCGGTGGTGCTTTTTTACTTGGTTTCGGTGGTGTTTTTGGTGATTCTTGATAATCACGAAGTGATTGTTCAAATGTTTTTGGTGTTTTTCGTTGTTCTCGTAATTGTTGTATTTCTTGTTGTTGTTGTTGTTTTTCTCGTCTTTGTTGTTGTGGTTGTGGTGATATTAATTTAAATTTTGATTGTGGTGTTTTTTGTGGTTGTGGATAATCACGAAGTGATCGCTCAAATGGTTCTGGAGATTGTTGCCTTTTACGTTTTTTTCTTTCCATTTCTTCTTCTTGTTTTCTTAATTGATTTAATTTTTTAATTTCATTATTATAAACCTGATATGATAGATCAGCTTTTCTAGCTTGTTGAACATTCATGTATATGCGATATAAATATTTTTGCCATTGATTAATGTCTTTAATATATTTAGCGTATTCAGGTTTCATTAATTTATCTCTTTGACTATAATTATTCATAGCAAATTCAGCCAATTCCTGTAGGTTTTCAATATTGTTAATTGTTTTAATAGTTACTTCATCAAATTTATCTATCAATTCAACTAATTTTGGTTTAGGGGCTGGTGCTTCAGCCCTTCAGGCTGAGCAGCTTGAATACGACCAGCAATATCAGCAGGTAATGTTGCAAGAGCTCGTTGTGTTGCCTCAGTTGCTGCAACAATTTTCTTCGTTGGTTCGACAATCGGTTTAAATAATTTTTCTGTACCTTCTGTAAATTCCACCTGAGACTCCTGACGCGATTGTAGTTGTTGCTTAACAGAATCACGAAGAGGTAGATATTTTTTAATTGCCTCTAGTCGCCCTCGAGCTAATTTAGCTGAGTATGGTTCTCCAATACTCATTATTGATAATATCTATAATGGCTGTTTAATTCATAGCGGCAGAGAGGGTGGACGACAAACGTATGTGACCAGATTGTGAAAAAATCTGATCAATTAGAGAAGTTTTCATTATTAAGGCAAAAACTTTTTTTTCAGCCCTCGTAGGAACCCTTTAATTTCAAAAATAAGGTCTCTAAAAAGTTGTAGGGTCCACCCTCTCTGCTGCTGTACATACACGTTTAGTCGTACTTACACCCCTTCCTCTGAAAATGGACTTGTACAGGAATTGCAAATGACGAACAGATCGTCTTTTACACTGAAAACGTCCGTTTGGAATGAAAGCCGATAACTGTGCTAGGGTCCGACCTGGACATAATCAGGTTTGAAATTATAAATCAATAAATAAACTGACTAAGTTCTGTGCATCTTTTATCTCATTTGTGTTTTTCGTCTTTTAAATCGGTATGGGGGGTACAAACAAACCAGGAGGTATATTCAGACTACAATAATGCGTAATTGTGAGAATATTGCTTTATTTTCTCTTGGTAATAAAATGGTATAAATAGGGTTACAAAAGCGACTCTGACTTATAATTATTTCGTTTCTTACTGTATGTTCCTGGAAGCCTTAAAAATTATGTAAATTTCTGTATATGCTGAGTTAAGTCATACAAGACATTAGACAGTGACTACTTATTACAATATTATTACACTCGCAATCCAAATTTCCATTTGGCGGATACATTAACTTCTTAGTTTTAAGACCAAAAAAGTATTGCATATTCTCATCTGTGCTCATCAAATCAAAATACATTGATCATATAATAATTACATCTATATGTAAACCACGTGGCCATTTGCCTACACTTCTGACATTTTCTAAGAAATAATGGATTAAAGAGGAACAATGCAGCGAGAAATTTTTGTCTGATACCCACTTTTTCTATTCCCTCAAAAGCTAGCAATTAATTAAACTGCGTCTAAGTCAGCAATAACATTAACGGGAGCAGCAGGCAGGGTGAACAGACCACTCTTATGATTAAGCCAAATTTTAGTGATAATTGAGGCAAGTGGTCTGTTCGACTGCCGTACCGCGAAATCATTTGTCTTAATCATAATGCAAATATATTCATTACCAAATGTCTGTCCACCCCCACCCCCCACCCCTTGCTGCGGTGGACCCTACAACTTGGTTTTCGAGCAAATTTTGTATTATGATTAAGACAAATGTGTAAGGTTCGACTGCCATACCGCGCATATCATATTCCCTTCTTGTCTGCTGTTATCTTACACACACATGTGGTCATTCACCCTGCCTGCTGCTATGAATTTATCCAGATCAACTATTGCATGTATATACATGAAGTGAGTCATACATACATGTACTGAGATAGGTATGCGTACCGATTTTTCAAGGACGTGTGTGGTAGTTCAAACAATAGCTGTGTTTATCGCCGCGGATATCTCCCCGGATATCTCCGGGAGATAGGTATTTGTGTGCATTTTATTTCCGTGCTTTAATTTTAAATATAATACATTTTAATCGGTTCATATATATAATGGCAAAATATCTTAATAAAATTATAAATATTTATTTATTTGTAAAATCAGATATCAAATGCTATTGCACAATAATCACATATAATAATTTCTAAAACGTATATCCGTAGTCGAGTTCGTTAGCTCAATGTTAAAGTTGCTGGAAACTTTAATACTGATGTTTGCGGTTCGACCCCAGATCTCGCCGAGATGGGTTCGGGTCCCCGGGTCGCCCACGTCTTTTTAATAAGTAGGGGGGGGAGGCATCCCCTGAGATTTCGATAAACCACCACGTATCTCGTGGTCGGATTCTATTTTGGAATTCTACCCCGGGGTTTCGTGGGGTTTTATCGAAATCGCAATGCCTAGACAGCCTTCTGAATTGCTAATATTTCGCTTTCGTCAATTAGAAATTCGCCGGGAGGTGTGTCTATGCAAATTTGCCCCCCCCTAAAATAATCAGTAGTATGCCTTGAGCTCTCTGCCCCATGGAAGAACCCCCAAATAAACATCCAGAAAGGGTGTTAGCCAAAAGAAACAGAACATGGGCGTGCCGCATAATACGTCATAAGAGAGAACGACAATGTAAGGACCCCATGAAAGTCACACAGGCTATCGAGGGGCTCCATTGAAGGGTAACCGCTAGGATCTACTGATTATTTTTGATAAATTAAAATACAGACAAACATGCATACATACAGACATACATAGAAAGGGGAAATAATTATCTAGCAGAGGAGGAGCAGAGTTAATCACGCTTTATTAAGTATTTTTAGTGATTTCAAATTCAATTAAATATCTATTATAAATATTATTTAATAATGAATATTGGAGAACCACACTCAGCTAGATTAGCACGAGAGCGACTAGAAACAATTAAAAAATATTTACCTGTTCGTGATGCTTTCAAGCAACAATTACAAGAACGACAAGAATCTCAAGTCGAATTTGAAGAGGATACAAAACAATTATTTAAACCGATTGTCGAACCAAGAAAGAAAATTGTTACAGCAACTGAGGCAACACAACGAGCTCTTGAAACATTACCTGCTGATATTGCTGGTCGTATTCAAGCGACTCAACCACAACCACAACCACAACCACGACAACCAAAAACCAGAATTAAGATAATAGATAAATTTACACCTGAAGGTATTGCTGATATCAAGGACAAAGACCAATTACTTGATATTGCCGCATTTGGATATTATGAAAGACAAAAATATGTAAAACCAGAACATGTTAAATCTCTGAACTCTGCCAATTGGATTAAGGATGTATATCGCATATATACTGGTATTCCAGAAATTAGATCTAATGAAGATATTAAAAATTTTAATGAATTTGATGAGGTTGTACATAACTATATAAAAGAAAAATCTAAACAATTGCCACAATCTCCAAAACCACAAAAACAACCACGATTTAAATTACCACTATCACCAATGCTACCACCACTACCACAACAAGTATCACCACCACCCCAACAACAATTGCCACAAATATTACCACCACTATCACAGCAATTAATACAATCTCCAAAACAACAAAAACCAAGCAAAAAGGAAGAGGCGGAAGAAGAATATTGGCCGTCAGACACCTCTTCTGGCAACGTAATTGGAAGTGGTTTAGGAAGTGGTCTTATTACTTGTCCCAATAATGTTCTTGCTGATGTTGATCGATTAGAAATCCTCATTGGAGGAAAACGAGCTGGTAATAATTCCCTAGAAATAATTAATGAAGCAGCTGATATTTGCAGACGATTATTTACCGGTGGTATCATGGACGTTGATGTTTTTCAGTCTCTTATTAATGAAATTGCCGATGACTACTACAGCGACTGAGTATGTAATTAAATATAATAACTATAATAAAATGATAGTACATAGTACTCAACGTGGATCAACTATGGTCAGGGTAATAAATTCAAGATTACCAGTATACAAGACAACCTACGGAGATGGACTAGGTGATGTTGTTCAGGGTCTATTTAGAAGGATAGCCCAAAAAGCAATACCGATCGCAAAGCAACTGGGAATGAAAGCTATTGATGTTGTTCGTGAAAAAGGTATTGGTGTTGTTGGTGATGTTGCTGGTAAAGCATTTTCAGCGATCAAAGATAGACTAGCACGATTAATACGACGAAAACCTCAGACACCAGTAAAATTACCTAGTACAGAAGTTATGCCTGCAAATGTCAGTAAAATAATAAATCAAGTTGCTAATCAAAAACTAGCAGAGTTGGCTGATGTGCCTTTATCAGAAAAAGAAAAAATATAACTGCTAGTCTGATAGCAGGAAGTGGTTTCACTTCCCGAAGTGGTCTCACTTCCCGAAGTAATCTTCGTTTTAGACGATAATAAATATAATAAAGATGTTCAAACGTATATCTGATCCAGCATTTGACATGGATGCACCAGTACTTAAAGATGAGTCTGTGCGTGATTATCAGTATTATTCTTACGACGCACGAATTCCAGATCAGCGTGGACGAATCGAACTACAGGTTCAGGATACAAGTAGATATTTCTTACCCGCTGAAGCATTTATTGAAGTCGAAGGTGAAATTTTAAATATTGCTAATCCTGCAGCACCAGTAGCATATGGAGACGATGTTAATGTCGGTTTTGTTAATAATGGTATTATGGCATTATTTGACAGTGCAACGTACATGATTGACGGAAAAAATATTGAATCTATTCAGAAGGACGTCGACGTTGCAACAACAATACTTGGTCTTGCAAGATATAGTGATGATTATTCAAGATCAGCTGGTCCATCAATGATGTTTGCAAAGGATACAACTGATTCTCCAGAGTATCAACAATATGAAATAGGACAACCAAGAAATTTTGCTAGAAACGCCAATGCGGATGTACAAAGTATGATTATTAATGTAGATCCAGATTTCAACTTAGGATTTAGATCACGTCGAGCAATGTTGCGTGGTGGAAGAAGAGCATTTTCATGTGTGATTCCACTATCACATATATTTGGATTTTGTAGAAATGTCAGAAAAGTCATTTTCGGATCTAAGCATACAGTTGTACTTGTACGAAAAGCAACCGACAACGATGCATTATGGAGACTCGCTGGTGATCCTGGCAAAGTAATTCTTACAAAACTTTCATTGTGGATGCCGGTGATGACTCCATCAATAACTGAAGAAGATCGTCTACTCTCTTTTATGAATCAAGGTGGTAAATCAGCATTATCGTGGTTAACAATGACCACAGATGCTATCCAGAGTAATATTAATGGTTTATTTGCGTGGCAAATAGCATCACAACAAGGTGTTTCTGCGCCACGACATATATTTATTGCATTTCAAGATGCTGCACGGGTGGATGATCAAACACGTAGTATTATGATATTTGACAATCTTGGTGTTTCCGAAGTTTCCTTAAGAATAAATGGACATCAAGAACCATCCGAAGATATATTACTGAATTTCGATCAAAATCATGTAGCACGTGTATATCACCGTCTAATGACGTTCATGGGACGTGATCAAAATGTTGATACTGGTTTACAAATATCACAATTGGATTTTACAATATTATACCCAATTTATTATTTTTCGCTCGAACATTTAGATTTAACCAGACAATCTGTAGTCGATATACATTTTCGAGCTCATGTTAATAGAGATATTGGAGCTATTGCCAATTACAGAGCAATTGCTGTCATACTCAGCGATAAATCTATTTTACTTGAAGGTGCTGGTGGACGAATGAGAGTCGTTGATGCTTCAGTAGAAAACATGTAATTAGATTATTTATAAATATTATAATGTCGTATAATAATGTTAGTGTTAGTCTGACTCCTGGTCAGATTAAAAAGATACAATCAGCATCAAAAAATAATTGTGGATTAAAAATATTGCTAAAGAAAGATCAGATGAGCGGTTCAAATAAATTATCTCTTACAGAACGTCAGCTCAGGCATTTCAATGAAGCCAAAAAATCAAATAAAGGTATAAAACTTAATCTTTCTGCGGGTGCCATTAAAGATATAATTAAGACGGGTGGTATATTTCCACTTCTTGCTGCTATACCAGCATTAATAGCCGCTGCAGCTCCAGCTGTTGCAAAAGCAGCTGCATTAGGTGCAGTTGGAACTGCTGCTGGAATGGCATTAAAGAAAGCAACTGGACAGGGAATAAAACGAACACCAAAAAAAAAGGGAAGGGGTCTAAGATTACCAGGGACCCCACACTGGTACGGAAAAGGCCTAAGATTACCAGGGACAGTTTACTAATATCTCCTATGTCCAATTTTGATTTACTAGATGCTGCTAAAAATTAAAAATAAAAAATTTTAGAGGAGTTTTTATGCGCGATCAATTACCGAAACAACCAAACAATATTGAAACAGGTATTATTAATCTCGATGAAAATTCTGGTCCAGGCACGCATTGGGTCGCTTATGCAATTGATCCACGTGGAATTATTTATTTTGATTCATATGGACTAGCTCCACCAAAAGAATTCTTAAAGTATATTAGCGGTTATCAAAGTACTCCAATATGGTATTCAACATTACCTACACAAACATTAACCGATCCACCAATATGTGGTCGAGAAGTACTTAATGTACTTGATGCTATATCAAAATCAACAAAAACCACCCACAAAGTTGTACATGAATATACTACGACGTCATATTTAAACAGACATTAGTAAATATAATGGTGGATATTTATGGAAGATCTTCCCGTAGAGGTCATCAACAAGTTGATTTATCTAAGTATGCAACTCTTGATCAACTCAGAAATGAAATTGATGATTTATTAAATCTCGCAAGTGTGGATCAAAATGAAGTAGTTGTTTTTCAGGATAATCAAGGACGATTAAAAACGAGTAATATACAACTATCAGATGTTCTTATAAGAATTCCAACTGCAGTCACTGATAATATAGTTATTTTTGCCGATCAAGGTAAAATACAAGATTCTGGTACATCACTCAGTAATTATATTAAGAAATCCGGCGATGTATTTACAGGAGATATTAATATGAATCAGAATAAAATCACCGACATTGGAAATCCAGCCGCAGATGCAGACGCCGCAACAAAGAAATATGTCGACGATCAAGAATCTAAATATGTACTGACCAACCACGGTATAATGCGTGCATTTCTCGACATGAATAATAATGGCATTAATAATCTTAGAACACCGGAATATGATTTTGATGCTGCAACGAAAAAGTATGTTGATGATAAGGAAATTCCTATTTCAACTTCGTTAAAAACAATCGGTGATGAAATGACTACACTTAGTGCTACTTTTTATAAAAATTTAGAAACGTTATTAAATTTTCGTAAAAACATAAACAAACTCATTAAAGATTTTTTTGGTGATTTACCAACCGTTGACATAAAACTAGCCGACATTAACACGAAACTTAATGATATTGCTAGTGGAATACCTAATATTGTTCAAAAAACTAATCTGATTAAAATTCCACACGGACAAATTAAAAATATCGTATACACAGTAGCATCAGGACAATCAACATGGACACCACAAAATAACACTATCAAATATACCGCAGAAGTTACTGGTATTTACAGGCTGTCCGTATTTAGTGATGAAAGATTTGCTATAATTAACAGATATATATTGCGTCATTCAACTGATTCTCTCTCTGGAGTTGTATCTATATTGTTAAGAAAAGATGTTGAAGAAACATTTATACTGAGAATATATGATCAAACAATAACCTCAGTGCCTTATTGGTGGCATATGGAATTTGTGGCTGAAACACCGCAATTAATCACTTAATATAATAATAATGGATCAACCTCAGTCTCGCATTGACGTTCAACTTTACAGATGCAATCAAGTATGTGAGCGTCTCACTAAACTAAATAATTTTATCGACTATTATAACAAGAAAATAAAAAAATACAAAAGACGTATAGTTGTCATCGATGTAGTTGTTTACTCGGTTTCTGCTGTTATTACTGGAACAGGGTTATTATTATCAACATTGACGATGACAGCACCTACTGTTATAACCATTATCGTTTCAGCATCAACGACTATTGCTGGAGTTCTCGGTATTATAACCAAAAAGATACATACTTGTACAAATGCTAAATTGCACGATTATATGATTAAATTACACACAGTGGCAGAGGCATGTTCTAAATTATCTTTATATATTTCTTCGTGTGTTAGTGATGGTGAAATATCTGATACTGAATTCGCGATGATGATGAAAACTTATGATGACGCTTTTAAAGTGATCGTTAATGATTTTAACGAATTAAATAACAACAATAATAATAATGACAGACAGGGAGTTACTTCAGCAGATCGTCACTAATACAACTCCGTCAAAAACTACTATGATATCGTTAAGTTCGACTAATCCTGAGTTTAGTGTCAATTTTCCAACCGCAATTCCTGCAAAAGAAATAGCATTAGCACAATTGCGAGTTTATTATAGCTGGCCCAATATTAGATCAAAACCATTTGGTGGACTACAGCCAAATAATTCATTAATATTCGCTAATAAGAATAAGCCTGATGGAACTCCTGATTGGCAAATAGTTTCTATTCCAACGGGCAGTTATCAAATAGAACAGATTAATGATGAGTTCCAACGCAGAATTAAATCTATTACAGGAAAAGAATCAAAAATAGCAATTACTGTCTACGAACCAACACTATCTGCGGTTATTGAAATAAATTCCCCTGATTACTCCATAGATATTTATCAAAGTTCGATTAGATCAGTATTAGGTTGGCCTGAATATCCACCAGTTTATCAAACACCACCAGAACCACAGAGATCTGATTTTGTCATAGATGTTAAAAAATTTATAAAACCTCCAGAATATCGAACAGAAATAAATGCTTACCCATGGCGACGATATTTTGGTGATGGAGTTATACATTATATAGATAAAACAGAAACCCATTTTACAAAAATAGTTGATGGTAAAAAAAATAAAAAAATAGTACTTGATGTTGATGAAATAAATTCATATGCTAATACAATTAAGTCTGAACACGGACGTGTACTTAATTATCTAAGAAATTTATTTTCCAGCATTAGCAATTCCTACAACGATGACTTAAAAAATCAAATAATTGAAGTAATACAACATTTGAATCAAGTTGCTTCAGACCTAGATTTCATGAATGATATTGTTAACAGAGAAAAAAAATTAGTGAACATAGCAGCAGATAAACGATATAAAGATTTATATATAATTAATGAAGACGATCCACCTCGAGCTGTTAAAATAAATCTTCTGTTCACAATAACATTTCTAAAACATTTCAAAATTACGCGAGAACAACTATCAACATTTATAATTCCTGGATTTAATTCTGAAGAGCTAAAGAAATCAGTTAATGATCTTATTGATGAACAATTTAAAAGAATATGTGATTCATGGAAAAAAATTAATACCTACACCAACTATTCTTAAATATAATAATGATCCACACGGTGGTGGTCGACATATATCACCTGGTATTGTTAATATAACAACAACAATTGCAGTCAATCTGGTATGTGACGTAATTGATGACAGTTATCAAGTAGATCTTTCAAAATCTAATCACCGCAGTGGCACTGCGGAACAGGGGTATATACTATATTCATTTAGCCCTAAAGACCCGCCAGGTTGGCTAATTGTGTCTGAACCAATTAACCCCGTGTACCTGCGAGTTCATAATCCATTTCTGGCAAGAATAAATTTCAAACTCACTGACCAGGCAGGAAATATTTTGGATCTAAGACAAGAATCTCTTAATATTAATTTGTATATACGCTCTTAGAACGTCTGATTAAATATTTCCTAATATAATAAGGGAAAAAATAATCTGATTCATGAAATAGTTACAGATTTCTTTATCTGATGGGTTTATGGGACTACATTTTTTTTAAATAATTATTCAGAGACTGATATTTTTTATTTTAAATCAATAATTATTATATAATGAACCAAGAAAATATAAATGATATTATTTATGCTATTAAAAAATTAAAACATAACAGAATAAATCTATCTGATAATCTCGATCCTGAAAAAATATTATGCGATTATGAAATATTAAAACAAAGAAAAACTGACAATAAATATACATTACCATCTAATTATAAATTTGTAAAATCAATTTATCAGTCTATGTTGGAATCCTTGGCGATGGTAAATGAAAAACAGGTAAAGCTATTTGCGCCTCTTGCACGTTCGATCGAAAATGTCAGATCCGAACTGTCTCGTGAATACGAGAAAAAGAAGATCGTGGATAATCGTATAATGCAATTAAGAAAAATTATGTTATTTGATTCTGTCAAAAGTGAAAGTGACACCGAGAGCAGCGACGGTGAAGGTATCCATGGTAAAATATAGAGTCGAACTATATACAATTTATTTGTTAAGAGTACAGAGTTAGATATATTCAAATATTATGTGCTGATCGTATTTGAATGAAAATGCTGATCTAGTAATATTATCTGTAACACGTTTTACTGATTGTGGATGTATGCTAAAATATTTTGCAGCCGCATTAATTGATGGAAAAGTTATTTCCTGTCCTGTTTCTGTATTTATGGATTTAATAGATCTTCTTGCAAACTTTTTACATTTTCCAGTATTTCCGCGTGCAGCATTCTGACTAGGCGTAATAGCTTGCAGGTTAGATAACCGATTATTTTTGGGATTTCTGTCAATATGATCAACTACAAATCCATCTTTGATGACCCCAAAATAACATTCGTAGATGAATCTACTTGATAAATAATTTTTATTTCCAGCACGAAATACAAAATAACCAAATTTATCAAGATTACCGACTGGTTTTTTCAATCTACAATGTCTGATCACACCATCTCGAGATGCTTCATAATTTGTATATACTGGATGTTTCACAAATTCATATTTATTACGAAATGCTTTTTTTCTTAATTCTCTTATAATATCGTTGTCGATCATTTTATCATAAGTCTGATTTGTCTGAGTCATTTTATATAATAATATTATTTGTCTAAATCATTATTCTGAAATCTAACCAGATAATCCTCCTCTGTCTTTATAGGAGAGTCAGTATTATTTTTTTTGTCATAATATCGTTTTAATTCCCTGTATTTTTTTCCGCCACATTTTAGACACAATTGAGTTTTTCCTCTAACTCCAACACCACACTGAATACACGGTATTGGTCCTGTACTTCCATTTTTGATACTCTGTGCATGATTTCCACAGTATTTGTTCACGCACGATTTATTACAAAGAAAAGTATATCCAACTTTGAGCCAAGCACATTTGTTCTTTGTTTCAATCATTATATATATACTAAAATTTTAATTTAAATACCTGTCTTAATTATATGGAGGAATTATCGGCAATTGAACCTTCCCATGCTAGATTTGATCTTGACAGACTATCAGAATATAAATATAGTACTTTGATGCAAGATCTGGCATTAACAGATGAGGATATAACCGAACGTATTCGTGAAGCAAAAAATGAATTTCGTGACGATGGCGCAGTTCATGTATGGTCAACATTCAGAGTCGGAAATGTTACTAATATAATGAATGACGAACGAGGAAAAATAATTATTAATTACCTTGATGATCAAAAATATTTTATTTTAATAAAATTTATTGTAAATACAGAAGAAGATATTTGGATTATTCGTGATAAGCGTGATCCAGTCCGTGTGCAGCCCGGGGGTAATATTGTTCTTTTAAGTAATAAATCTAAGCCTGGAATACTTACTGGCATTGATAAACCCTATTATATACAGAGTTATCTAGCAACTGCAGTTGTCTATGGAATATTTCCGCTGAATGATAAACCTAATATTACAGATCTCAAACCGATGAAAATATCGAGAATAAACTGCGTAGCTGAACGAGTTACAGAACATTTTACAAATGCGATACGTGGTAATGGTTTAACTGATTTAAGAAATAAACAAATAAACAAATGGGCAGAGTCCGTTAAAGATGCTGGTGCATCTATTAAGGATGTCGCTGAACTAGAAAAGTTATTAAGATTTCCAATAACAGTAAAAACGTTAACCGGAGAGATTTTATATAAATCGAAATATAAAAAAAATGGAAACCCTATAACAATCGTTGATCATAATGCACATGCATGGACTAATGCTGTAACGATATTTCCACGAGATAGAAAAATTAAATTTTATAACGGTGATATTTTTGATTTTATTAAAAATATAAGTAAAAGCGACCCTGTGTCTGTTTGGTTATTTCAGAGTTCAGAATATAATCATTACGATCAGTTTGTACGGCCTAACGGTGATATTTATCGTACAGAATCTCTCCATGAGGAAATGGAACATCTTGCATTGAAATATACCTCCGATGATGTCATAGTTGGACAATTACTGAATAACTGCTTTACCGTACCATCTGTAGCGGCTCATTTCGCTCAGGAGAAAAATTCATGGAAAACGACACGATCAGAATTCCTTGAAGATGTCAAGAAAAGCTGTATAGAATATGGTCACGGTGGATTATGGAACACCAAATACAAGCATAGTGATGTTATCTCGGTTGATATGGTAGCGTGTTATCCTGGGAGTTTTCTTGGATATGGAGTATGTTCTAAGTACTTTAAGAGATTCGGACATCCTACACATGACATGACCAGGGTTGCGATAAACGGACCCCTTCCCATGGAAGGACCAGATTTTGACTTAACAGGATTTGCTCACGTAGAATCATTCGAGTTTAGAGAAGATCTCCATGCGATTACTTATATTTGGTTCGGAAAACATTTTTCAGAGCGACGTTGGGTTCCGATAGTACTATTGCGATATATGCTTGATGCTGGATTTTAATATCGTTGAGAGTAACTGAAGCGATTATATCGTATAGTTCACAGAAGCAAGTTTGGTTACCAGAACCAAATAGATTTAATATCGATGATACCAGAAAAGAATTCCCTGATATTGATGAAGATCATATTATTAAAATAAATAAATACAGGAACGAGTACGATGAAAAACTTGCAAAGGATCTCGGTAGAAAGATAATCGGTAAATTTACTCAAGGTGGTTCATACGATTATAAACGAGCGTGTACAAGATTGATTATGGACGACGCTGAACTAGATTTTATAATCGCTGATACAACGGAGAAAATACGTTTATAAACAGATGTAATGCTTATTTATCAGATGGAACAAAACTAGGTACCATTGTGAGCTACCTCGATGGCGACTCACCACAATTTACTCATTTAAGATCTTCGATGTTAGCTTATGTTTCGATAAACCTACTATCGATGATAAATAAATTTCCTCATCACGCTGTCAGAGTCGCTACGGATTCATTTTATGTACATAAAAATATAAAGATTTATTAAAACTCGGTAATGGTGAATGGGGGACGTGGAGAATAAAACAAGAAAATATATTTAGTTATTCTGAATCTGCCGATGTTGAAATTGTGGAGACATATTACAGAAATAATAATCAAACATCAAAATCATCTGCACCATCTCTGTACGATCCTGTATCTAGACATAAAACCGTTTATCTTAATGGGTGTGGTGGTTCAGGTAAAACAACTCGTGTAATTAATTTATTTATAAATAATAATTCGGATATAATTGTTTTGACACCGACGCACAAACTTGCTAGAGAAATAAAACAACGAGGAGTAAAATCATGTACATATCACAGTTTCTTTAGATGGTGTGGAGACACATGGACTCCATCGCGGATGGGTGAAAAATATATACCTAAATATATTATATGGGACGAGATATGCACGGTGTCGTTAGAAACACTAAAAACATTTTTTGATTGGTTGTTATTGAAGAATACTGCTGTGATTATGTGTGGCG
>JAECUM010074618.1:0-12203 GCA_016617855.1 Megalonaias nervosa | reverse complement strand
TGCTTTGGACACTCGGACTGATATCAAACCGACATGGCTAGAGTTTATGAATGTGATTCTCTGTCACATTCTCTAACCTTTATGACGTTTCATCATTTTAAAAGATGGCCGCAAGTCCAAGAAAGGTGACCCATGTTCTAGAAGACGGTTGTCTGCGACTGGTGAGTGGAACGTGACTGGTGTGAACGGAGCATTTGATGAAGATGCTTTATATACAGTGGAATATATTATCACACACATTAATTCGTCAGCAGTTTTTAAATATATTAAGAAGAATTATACATAAAGAATCATTTGAAGCTCAGAAACTTTTCTGGATTATATCATTTTGATACATAAAGACATTCAAGACTATTGAAATTCATTCGGGACATTCTATACTTTTGGACATGTGATAGAACATTTAGGATTATTTGGGATTTAATTTATAATACCGTAAGCGCATTTTTAATTTTAACTCTTTATTCTAGGGAAATAAATTCTTTATTAATTTTACTAAAGTTGTTGGTTGGTCTTCTTTCTGTTGTATAGTTTAAGACCATAGAGCCAAAACAATTAAGAACATTAAGTCCCAAGGTACAAAAACTTATTGACTACATTGAGCGATTGAACAAGAGGAAACATAAATTGTGATTTAGACACAAACTATAACCAAAGTGGCCCGAAATGATTGTTATATTTATTCTACTTTCATTTGCAGACAGAACACAGGGAAGGCTATGTCTACTGCAGGGTACGCCGGCCGGATGAAGTTCCAGGAATGGTGGATTTAAGCAATGATTGGTACCAACTGTATACATGGGGACTAGTTTCGCCAGGTGAGTTTAAATTTATCCCAACTATCAATAGCTTTCAGGCATTTATAAAAGTATTTTATATACCATTTTATCAGGTAAAATCTAGGCAATTCGGATCATACACAATGACTGTGCATTTATCAAAATCCATACTGGTTTTCCTATCTGAAAGTTTTGTCATATGCTTGTTTATTTGAGTTAATATTAATTCTCTTTCATCCAAGATTTCTACTTACACTGTATTATATTTCACATATCACTTATATCGATTTCATCACGATACTAGATTTGTTCTTATATTTGAAAATATCCCAGTTTAAAATAAATAGAAAAGTAAATATGACGTGTAAGACTCCTAATAAAAGTAGCGATGGCTAAAACACATTAAATTAAGCTCCATGGTTACCCTCTGGAACAGATTTTAAATGTAGCCCGCCTATTATAAAATACACTTCAACAATTTAATTTGAAACCTTTGAGTACATAGCTTATTAAATTAGATAAAATATGATATAATTTAAGTAATTGAAATCTTCAATTTATATTGCAAACAGTAATCCCAATAAACAATAAAACATGTTGTTAACAGTAAAATACAAATATTAATCCGTAAGTCACACACAATTTGAAAATTTATTTCTGTTTGTTTTTATTTCTCCTGCAGGTGGGTTTATTGAAAAGCATACAGAGAGACCAATGATATCCAAACGTTTCTCTATGCGAAGTCTGCAGAATGTCCAGACAAGTGCAGTTTCTAAGACTTACTGTCAATTTATTACCAGACTTAATGGTCTAGTGGCACTTGTATACTTCATAAATCGAAAAGTGTCATGACAAGGCTTGAAAACTCGAGATGTCTTCTTTTGGAAAAAAAACAAACTGCTGCTAGATAGATAATTATATTAACAATAACATGCCCGCAATACCAAATATTTTAAACGTTATTAAATTATCTAAAATAGCTATCACCTCAAAATGGTATTGGTTTGAAAAAACTGAGAGTCGCGGATGACGATTGAAACTAAATGTATAGTACACATAAATTTCATTGACATTCAAGAGTCTCTGCACCTACCAAAAAGGATATGTTAAACTTCATTCCTGTAAACATGTTCCAGTCATTCAGTTGACATTATAAATTCTTCAGAGCGTTTATGCACGCAGACTTCATTTAATGGATGTAGCGTTGGGTGGGAGTGGGGGTAGATCTGTTACATGAACAATGAAGTATTGGGATGACAAGAGCATGGAATTCTTGGGTTGTAATAAGAACATTCTTTTGACTATGTGTATATCTTTTTTATATTGAATGTGATATTTCTTATCTATATTGGTTGTTCAAGTAGATGGTTTTCTTTGTATCAGGTAAATTAAAGTGTTAAAACTAAACCTTCATATACCAATGGAATCACACTTCGCTTGTATCTGTGGCAACATGGCGTGAGTATAATGAGGGGATTTCTCGACTTGTCTTCTGTTAAGAAAGCTTTACCCATCAGAAAACGTACTAATTAGAGAACTAAACTAGCATATGCTACCTGGATGAATAACGTGGATAAGTGGGTTTCATTGATATCATTTTATTATATTTATACTTTACTTATTATTATTATTATTATTATTATTATTATTATTATTATTTTCTAGTGAATTACGTATATATGTGTGTGTGTGTGATTTGGATTTTTAACGTAGCTTTAAAATTTTTAAAGTCATATAGCTACAATGTCCGCAGTGTGGTCATTTATAGTAATGTGAATAACTGGGGCATGATGCCGCAGACACGCAGCATCATGTCCCACCTGTCACATTATCCTGACACCAGGCCGACCAGTCCTAACACTAACATCCTAATGCTGACCGCCAAGCGAGGCAGCTGTTAGTACCATTTTTACAAGTCGTTGGTATGACTCGTCCGGTGTTCGAACCCGCGACCTCCTGCATCCAGACGCTCTAACCTCTTAGGCCACCGAAGCGGTCTGAATTACGTAACATTGAAATAAATATATGCTTGTTTGAATGAGTGCGAGATCACATGAAATTATATTATGTTTAAAAGCCCTCTTGCTACTGCGTTGTATTCGATCTTTAATGATCATTTCGTACTGATTAAGTTGTAAATAATTTGTAAAATGCTGCTGTTGAAAATTAAAGGCAAGATATATAAGAAAGTTTATTTATAAATTTAAAAATATTTGTATGTGTCTTTCATCCATATTTTTAAATATTAATATGCTTTTGTGACGTTTGTTTCATTATTAGTACTTATAAAATATTCGAAAGATTGTTGCAAATTGTCATGCTTCGCAAATGCACGAGAGAATGAAAAGGGTGATAATGTATTTATTAATGCCTATTTCTTTTTTTCCTTTAAAAACTATAAAACTCTCTGTATACTGTAAACGTAATAAACGTATTAAATCTCAGAACATTATCTTGTTTACCATTCATGGTCAGAGTGAGAAATACAATTTTGAGAAGTTTGAGAAAAGAAGAACAAAATGCTGACACAAGACAAATTTTAACTGGTGAAAACAATAGATGAGTCAGTCTCCCAGCGACAATCCTGAACATGTGCTGATATCAGTCTCTATTGATTTTAATTCATAATTAATGCTGTTGGCAAAAAATTCCTGACTGAACATTGTACAACATCATGGGCACGGCACGGCGTGCATATCAGTCTCACTCGAACATATTTACATGGATCAAACCTATCTGCATTTTAACCAACATTTGCATATGACCGGTTTCAAACACACACTTCGGACAGGTGGGAAGCTTGTATTCTGGTCTACAGTATGCTCCAACAATATGCACAAGCTTTGATTATACACTGCGTTTAGCCTGTAGCCAGATTTTTCTCTTAATATTGTTAAACAGTTATGCAGGGTGCAAAAAACCAACAAGTATTGGATGACATCAGATCAGAGCCTGTACAACGTAAATAAAGAATGCGCACCATGCCCTAACCTCTGCAGCAAAACTGTTTTTCCTTTAAATTCCGTACACAATCACACAAAACATTTCACAAGTCTCGGCCTATGAGATACAAATGATCAGGATAGCCATCAAAGTTATTCTTGAATATTTTATTTTTTATAACAAAATACATCTAAAGCACAATCATACTGGTCCTGCCTCAGTATGTTAACTGCTGTAATAGACAGACAGAACATAACGTGTTCGGCGAGAGATGGAGATTCGTCAAATATCTGACATTCTGATTTAGGTCGTTTGACGCAGATACTGGTATATACAGTGGTGTCATCTGTTGAAAATTCTCAGTCGCAGCAGATGATATTTATACATAAGGCAATAATAGCACTTGGTTTACAGTCGTTCATTGCATGTAGCAACAGTTATCAATTTGAAATATCTTGTTGTAATATTTTGATTAATCAATGCTGTTTTCACCAGTCAGCCCCCGCTCTTCTATTTACTTTCCCATCTGTTTAATTACGGTAAAATTTGCATTACAAGGTTCAGCTTCAAATTAGAAAGCAAGGTTTATTTCTGGATCATTCAGATGTATTAGACGATATGCGCGAGTAGGGAACCATACACGTCATAGGCGACGAAAAGGGAATTGGGTGGGGTATACAAATCGATGGCGCTTTAACGCCTAAATTTTTTCTGCCACATTTCTGAGATATAACTGCTATGGAAAAAAAAATATTGTCTAATTGGTTTATTGCTTGAACGTGGGTTTCTTGCTGATGCTTTTAATTATATGATCAACTCTCTTTGTTCACCTACGTCACATATGTTTCCCCTACGAGCCGCCCCGTTTCGTTTATTGTTTATTTGCTGCATCATCTCAAGTTAAATGTAGTCATTCTTGACTGCTCACGTGATCATAATCCTGTCTCTTTCAAATTTCACATCAATACTTCATTTGTACAAACATTGGACGTGATGTTATGCTATTAGATCAAGACTATTCCGATTCATATTGTCACGCGTTTTGAACCCTGTTGAAGGCAGCGAGAGAAGCGACAACATTATATAAAGTTATAGATCCTCTTAAATACAAATTCGTGCCGTATTTAAGGAAGCGTTCTGGACAGTTTCACATGTAAAATTTACACGACGTATTTAAGGAAAATATTTGGGCAGTTTACTACTTCTTGATAACTTCATGTTCAAATCAAAACTGCTATTATTTCACATGCCAAAGGAAATTAACATGAAAGTGCCAAATCTTCAAAAGGTCAAGACTAAATTAATATGGAAAAATGATATTACTTTATTTTATAAAATATTGTCTTAGAATAAGTTTTGCGGAAATTAAAAATGCAAACTACTGACAAGATATATTAAACTGAACATACAGACGATTATACTATATTTCTGCATTCATCCGTGAAAGAAAATTGTTTTATATTCTTTTCGTTTCGTTGATTCATTTTTTCTTTCCTTTTCGCAATTTGATGTCTTATTTCATTATTTCTTTACAGGACGTCACAATACATACAGTTCACCACAATGTCCGTTATTTCAGTGACAAACAGATTTCGCAAAATATGTTCTGCCTCTCGTTGTAATATAGATTTTCCTTATGTAGATTCGTTTGTATCTACAGGATGGAACAAAAACATACGAGCAATTTTGAAAGTCGACTTCCGTTTTATGTTACTTTGTAAGTTATTTCATTTTTGGAATTTACACACACATATTTAATTCAATTTCAGTTCAGTTGAGAGAGAGAGAGAGAGAGAGAGAGAGAGAGAGAGAGAGAGAGAGAGAGTTTCCTTACGCCATACATGATATCCAATTGCAAGGTATCTTAACGTTTTGTGAATAATTTCAGTATTTTTTAAAAGTCTGACACACCTTAATTCAGTCTCTGTTTCCGTAAAAGAATATTTATGTTTTAAATGTTTTCTACACAAGCGTAGTAATTATAATCTGTAGCGGAGCCAGTGCAGTAAAAGTATATAACGACATGCAATCAACCACTCTGAGGGTGAATAAATGCTGGGTCGGAATATTGTACGAAAGACGACTATTTGTAAATATTATACATTGTTTAAATATGAAACTGGAAGCGAATGCATAAATATGCCTTACCCCAAAAATTTTTACGTTACGTTCTATTCCGAGCAATCTATCACTTGTGCTAATATGTACTAGGCTACATGATATGAGAAATAATGATCCACCCAGCTTGAGTCTGGCAAAAATATGTTATGTGCAGCAAGCAGTGTGAGGGGAATGATGGACACATTGGTCAACTGGACCTAATTAGGAAGTAAGGGCCCCGGGTGGCCGAGTGGTCTAAGGCACTCGCCTTTACAGATGAGTGTCATCTCACTACTATCCGTCCGCGTGGATTCGTGTTTCGGGCTTGGCTAAAGTGGGTATGTGAGAACGTTTGCCAGTAGCTTCCCGTGGGTCGGAGGTTCTTCTGTGTTCTTCTTCCAACAGACATACTCGCCTCCACGTATGTCCATTTGCTGAAGATGGCGTTAAACTCAGTACAAGAAGATTGAAAAGTTTACTCTGAATCTTACATGGGCTTGTATTTTTCAGATTCAAATATCACCCCATACCACATCACGTTATGCGAGGTAAATTACCGATCAAATTATCCAGAGGTAGGTTTGGGTCAAAATTATTCTTGACTTGATGCATTTTACGGGAGTAAATGTTGCGAAAAGACTATTTCGTATCTACTGCTGCAGCACTGGATGAAATAATCTTTTTTTTTTCTTACATCTGTAAATCTTCATTCTGATTGTAACCCGTTATTAGATATGTATTGTCTATATTTAATAGAATAACAAACATCGTAAGAAGTCTTTCATACAAAAATCAACATTAATATGACTTTCTATATTGGAGAAACAATCATAAGATGTTCAAGATGGTTGTTATTGCCTTAATGGACTTCAGACTGGTACCATCTTCAGTTAGAAGAAAGGACTAACCAGACATTATAGGATGTTTTTTTTTTTTTTTGTTTTGTTTTGTTTTTCCTATGAAAACCCCACGTTTAAATGAACAGACATTTAGAAGAAGCAGCAAGAACAAGATTTTCAAAATGACCACTGTGGTGGCCATATAGGATGGTCAAGTGGTACCATTTCATTTAGAACCAACAAACCAAAAGATGAATATGCATGTCTGAAATTTCAAGGCAGTCCTCCAAGTAATTCAGGAAGAGGAAACAGGGCTCGAAATTAGTGGTAGTCCGCTAGCCCGAGGCTAGTAGATTTCCTGTCGGACTAGTAACTTTCATAATGTTAATAGTCCGATGGGCTAGTAAGTTTCGGTTATCAACAGTCAGCGTTTGTTTACGCCATTCCCTAATAAAGATTTGACTTCAGCAGATGTTCTGTAGAATCAAAGCAGTGACAGTATTAATAGTAAATGAGGTTTCTATCTCAGAGACTTCCTTCCCCCTCCAAAACGCTTCTATGTTAACATTTTATCAGCTCAAAATAATGACTTTCACATGATAAGGCTTTCTAGCATATTTCTGACAAAATATGTTTTGTCGGGGTAAGGGGGTCTCTGACATAGAAACAGCTCATTTACTATTACTACTATAACCGTCATGTTGAATTTAAAAAAATAATCAAAAAATAAACAATAGCGATGATGATCGGTCACCACATATTATGATAATATTTTTCATACCTGCTGACTCTCATTGGTAGAATATCTGTTAACATACTGTCAATGATACGAAACTCGCGTATTAAATCGTCTATATCATATTTTACGCCTCGCAAATAAGATCGTATCTGATCAAATAATTTTTTATAAGTGATACTTGCTGTTTTACAAGCATTTTTTTGGTCTCAAGTCGAGGCTCAATTTTCTTACACGCTGTTGAAAGAGAAACACCAGCACCAGATATTATTAATTAAAACGGGTTTAATGATGCTCCACTTGAGATTATACCAGAGATTGTCATGAGCAGTGGTAAATATGATATTACTCGAAGTATTCTACTATAATACTTGTAACATTGTTTTACACACCAGAGGTTTTTATGATAAAATTTGTAATATTGTATTAGTGCTTCAACATCCTGTTTTGGAATTTCATCTGAAATATGATTGAAATCGATGGTCTGTTGTTTCATTATACAATATTTGCTTGCAAGTTTTACATGATAGTAAAAGTTCTAGCACCAACAATGTAATCAAGAAATTCACGAAACTTATTATTGTTAGGATCAGCTATAAAATCTCTATACTCGTCATAAACATCTGACGAAGTATCCTTATATCATTCATCTCTTAACACTTCATTTTTCTTTAACCAACTGTAGGAATCAAACGTGTTTTCTACTTCACATTCATACAAATCTGTTTCATTCACCAAATTACCGCATTCTCTTTCTGTTTTATCAATAAATCGGAGTACCAAACTAACTTATCTGATCTAAAGAACAATTTTGAGGACAAGATATTGTCTGATAATTGCGTATGCGACTATAAAATTTATTAACATTGATTTTCTAAGTCTGTCTATTTCAATTGTGAGAAGACCAATAACATAAGCTACTTTTAACATTAATTTTTCATATGGTTTCGTGAGTATTTTCTCAATTTCATTGTGATAATTTCGTAATGACAATTGTCTAGAGCGCTGGAGCGATGGAAGTGGAACATCGTCTTCTTCACTTATGTCGTAATAAGAATCAAACTTTTCTTCCAACTTTGTTTGTTTAACTTCCTCAAAAAACTTTTCTCGCTCAACATCACTGAAGTTATCGATTTCCTCGTTAATATTTTTGATTATCTCTAGAGATTTGTTGACAATAATCGGATCAAATTCTGGTTTTTTAAGTATCATTGGTAAAATTGTGTTCGAGTACACTTTAATAATTAACTCCGTATCCACTGTACTAGCAGTTTTAACTAGGGTTTCCTTGTCATGGTAATACATACCGAGATGCTTAAAATTTTTCGTTTTGAAAAACTATCGCGTAAAGTTTTGTTTCTTTTTAATTTTAAAATTTTAGATTATGCTAGTTTGTTGAGGCGAACATGATTTTCCTTTATTCGTTTTTCTTCCTGCGCTCCTCCACCATAAACTGGTGCTTTTATTAGATTTGATTGTATTATTGAATCTATATTTTCCTTGTTAAGCTCGGGTAATATTTTTTTCAGCAGGATTTCAACTTTTTTTTGTTCTTCTAGACAATCATCAGGATGACAGTATCTGTTTATGATCTCAAAGTCGTTTATTGCTCCTATTAGTTGTAGTCCTCGCATATACCTAACGCGAACAAAATTATTTATTTCTTCTGATATTATAGTACTTAAATCTTTAATGTTATATAGTTTCATATCTTGGATTCTACTTATCTCTCGTACTTCATCTACAGAAGTTGTTTCAGTAATGAAATCTTTGCCTGATTTAAAAATACCATTGCAAAAGTCTCTTGCAACGGTTATAATTGGTGGTTCTGAAATTTATTTTACAATGTTAGATTAAATTTGATCGGCGAGCATGTATATTTGAAATGCTGTCAATCCTGGAAACTGATTTTCAGCAGCGACGACATAAATTAGAAAGTACAAATACTTGTTAACGGTCTTTTCTGTCGGAATTGTAAAATATTGTGTTGTTGAAATATACGTGTTCTCTGTGCTATACAATGCCGTCCAGTTCATATCATCGTTTGATCCTTCCAATCGCCAATTATAAATTCGACCAACACTAGAGTTTAATCGACCGCGCAAATGAAATTGCCAAATAGCAACTGCAATAGGACATTTAATTTTGATCAAAAAAATTTCAGCTTCTCCGTTTGTAGTCCATTCTAGTCTATCAGAGAAAGCGTAATGAGGATAATTTTCAGGATAATATGTCGATGAGCTTACCTCAAACCCAACCACCAGATAGACTATCAACGTACGCTTTATTTGTTAGATCGTTAGGGTTAACTGGAACATATGTCGTCGTTATTTTATTATTTCTCATATTATGTTACCTGACATTGGTCCACCGGATTGTTTCAAGCATAGGACGAGTGCTCCTTTTAACTGAGCGTAACTAATAACATCGGTATCATCAGCTGGGGGCGAGGTTATAGGTAATCAAGTTATTTTTGAGTTATTACTCATTACAAGATTACCTGTCATTACGTCGCCAGTCTTATTAAACTTGTTATCATCAACGGATTTTATAGTTGCGCATAGCTCACCGCTTGTGTACTATCAACATTTGCTGGTGGATATATGGTTTCCAACCCAATAAATATTTTACTCGACATATTAATATTGCCTGTGACCGTTCCACCATTTTATCAAACTTGTTATCATCCACATACTTTAACAGTAAATAACTTACCGCTTGGGTTAGATTTAATTTTCTTGCCGGATATGCGGTTTCTAAATTTATGATTTTTTCCTGACATATCCAAGTTACAACTTAAAATTCCTCCTGTCAGTGATAATTTGTTATTGTCGATCGTTTTTAGTTGTGAGTAACTTACCTCTTGAATAAGATTGACCTTTGGTGGCTGATAATCTACTTCTAAACCAAGTAGTCGCTAATTTGACATTAATAAATTACATGTCATTGTGTCGCCTGTTTTGTTTTGACTAATGATGATGTATCAGTTATTATTGATGGTTCGTCTGCTGTAAGTGCTGTTCCAAACTTTGTGAAATAGGTCATATTATATAGAATATATAACACAAAATTGTATAACAATAATGGCTAAGTCAACGATATTAAATGTTGATACCGAACGATTAATCAAACATAAACATAATAACTAACTTCCAGATTGTCATTATCTTATTGTTGGTCGTACAGGCTCTGGCAAAACCAATCTATTATTAAATCTTTTGCTCAACGATAACTTTAACTACGATAGGGTATATATTTACACAATTAAACAACAGCAGGAGAAATACAAATTATTGAGCGAGTACAACGATGAACTTCGTGATGAGCTTGACGCTGGTGATGATATATTTTTAATAAAACAACCAGAGGAATTAATTCCAGTTGACGAACTTGATTCGTCCGAACATAACATAATTGAATTTGACGATATTCCGCTAAACAACGAGGAGATGAATAAGATTAAGTCTTATTTTTCATTATCGCGTAACAACAAATGTAATTTGATTTATCTAGCGCAAGGATTTTATAACGTTGACAGATTTATTAGGCGAAATACGGGATGTTTTATATTATTTCCCGGACTAGATAATGTTGATGTTAAAAATACTGCAAAAGAGGAACGTGTTGATGTAACAAAAGATAAATTTATTGAACTATATCGTCAAGCAACCAAAGACAAATACAATTTCTTTTTATTTGATAAACTTGCGCATGATCCAGCTAAGATGTTTCGTTGTTGTATCGACACATTTCTAAAGACGAATTTTATACAGTATGAAAAAATAAACAATGGACAAGCATCAACAAAAAATTGAATTAGTAAAAAAAAAAATATTGCAACTCGAGCTGCTTTGAAGAAAAAAGTGGAAGAAGCTCGTCGAGGACAAGTTCAAGCGGAAGAAGAAACTGCTAAACTTTTTAAGCCGGTTACCGAAGCAGTACGTGGCAAACAACCAGAAATATCAGCATTATCTCCAGAAGAACTAAAAAAATTACAAGATAAAGGTCTGTTAGGTTTATTCGGAGAAAGATCAAAAGAGAAAACTAAAAAACTTGTAGAAGGACTTTGGAAAAACATTGCTGATCCTGATGCACGACAAACCGAATTTGAGAGGTTAATAAATAACCCCTTGAGCTTCAACGAGCAATAGCAACATCAACAATTAATCCTGTCGAGTTAAGAAGGTTAATAGAAAATTTGTCAAGACAAACTCAAGAATTATCCGAGCAACAAAAAATGATACGTGAAACTATCATAGAAGAAATGCCTATTGATAAACAGAATATTTTACAAAAAGCAAGCTCTGTCAAAAATAAATGATTCCGAAGTTGGTGAATTTATTCAAACATATTTGGTAAAAGACAAACTTGACTGTCTTAATAACAATCGAAAATGGAGTGATGATGATTACAATAAACTACAAAGAATTGTAAATGATAAAGTTTATGATTTTTCAACAGCTGAAGAAGCGTTTAAAGAAGCTAGCGCAGAGGGAGAAATGTTGGCTATAATGGATAAAATGAGAGACGGAGTTATTGCTGATGTTTTAAAAACAACAACAAATCAGTACAGAACTAGAAAAGAAGAATATAGCAAAGGTTGGAAATTTAGAAGAGTGTTTAATCAGTATGAGGATAAACGAATTAAAAAATTATTAGAAGAAAGAACTGGAACAGGTGTTAAAATTTTTACATCAAACGCTGAACTAGTTGACAGACTATTGTTATTAATATCATCAAAAGAAGCTGGTAATGAAAGCGCAGAGATCGACATCGAAATTGTAGATATATTAGATAATCTTAGAT
>JAECUM010074617.1:0-67526 GCA_016617855.1 Megalonaias nervosa | reverse complement strand
TTTCTTCTTAAAAGTACGAAAAATAACGTGTAAAAAGTTTATTCAGGAATCGCACTGGTCTTCGCCAATGTCACAAATTGCAATTTTTTTTTTTCTTCCTTATTGGCGGCAAAATACACCATCTGGCGATTTTTTTGTATTGGCGACATTATTGGCTGTTTAAACCTGTATATACAACCATCGGTTTGGAGTGGAGAAATTCAGAGGCCCCATGAAAGGAAGCCGCAAAGTCGATATAAAATGCACTGAAATTTATCTATTGTTATATAAACAAATTCTTTGTCCATATTGACAAACCATCTTAACAGTGCATTGTTATATCACAATCCGCTTATGTTGACGTCTAGCATGAGTACTGTATGTTTTGAGATATCAGCTTTTTTTTCAAATTTACATTTCTGGTAGCGGAGATCAACCGGACGAGGCATTATCTCATAATCTTTGGTCGGATTTTCGGCCGCTCGCTAGTAACTAACTGACAGACTGACATTTGTATGTGGATGGTAATTAAAATTCCTCTTCTTTTTACTCAGAATGAAATCCTTCAGAACATTCACATTTTCTGTAGTAATCCCTGTCATCAGACCAGAACACCTGCGTCTCTATCGTCGATTTACCGTCTTTAAATTTCTGATGCATGCGTAGAAGGCAGCATCACTCCACTACCACAAATGTAAAAAAGAAAAAAAAGCAAGCTCTCACTTGTCTATTCAATAGGCAGGGAGGAACAGTAACTACATTTTTGGTAAAACAGATTGCCCCTGAACATTTAAATAAGATTTTTTTTTAAAGCTAATGATATAGAACTTTAAACTGATTACACACTATACATGATATTTGACTATATGTACATATCATATTTACCATAACAGAGTGTGTTGCGCTGATCTTAGTTAAATGTTCACGATTAGTGACAATTCTATCATGCAACAGTACCAAGTGAAGTATCTTATCTTAAAGTATGCAAATGTTCATATAGTGTTCATATATCTTGTAATTTTGTTAAAATTTGTCTTTTTCTTAATCTGAACCACTCTTGCTTTTCGGGAAGTGCCTTCTCACACAGTAGTGGAAACACTTAACACAGCTACTATAGTTCTCATACTTACAAGCAAATTCAATACATCCCATTTATGCATACATATAAGGTTTGTTTAGGGAGTTGATGGTGAGTACTTATCATTGACTTTAGATGCGTATTAATAATAAAGGATTGATGATATCCAAAGATGTAAATTTTGGTGGACTAATATTTAAAGAACTACATGTGGTGAAAGAAGAGAGGAAAAGAAGTAAAATGTAAACAAGCAAAGAAGTCATTTTATAGTACCATACATATGTAGTACAGAGAGTTTCTGAATTCTTTTTGCTGTTATCAGTACCGACCACAACTGTACTTTCAATATGAAAAGTTTGATAGCCATTGGGTTACGGGCATGTATGTAATTTGACTGTCAGTCAAGGGACCAGGTTAATTGGAGAATACCAATTTGGCAGCCCCATTTTCATGGCATGATGATGTTTGCCACATGCATTGTAAGCAAGGCTGAATGTTAGTTGTCAGCATTTTTAATTCAACCTTTTAGGTCATTTCATGTGGCCCCATCAGCATGATTTATTTAGCATTGTATGGATGCTTTAAAAACATTCTATTACGAATTTCATGTGTTCAGTTAGATTTGGAAGGCCTTACTGTGTTATCTTCAAAACAGAAGAAATAGTGCAATTTCCTTGTGCAAGGAAAATCTCAGCTTGAATGAATCCAGGTTTGGGACTGGGGATGAATACCAACAAAATCTATCACATTATACTTCCTGCAGACACAGGACAACTGCCAAGGTCACAGGCACTTGTTTTTGTTATTGAAAAAGGAAAGCTATTGACAACATTAACTCCCCTTCAATTAAAAAAAAAAGTTAAAGCAAGGTGACAAACTTGTACTGTTTGAAATCTACCCTATGCACTATAAGAAATGGCAGAGTAGTGTGTCCATTTTGTAAACCCAGTAAATTTGGCTCATGCTTTGACGTATTAAAGAGATGGAATAAGTTTTAATTGGTAAAATCAGATAATTAGGGAACATAAGTATTCTGCTTATTCATATCAGGCAGGGTTCAATGCAGTGTAGCTTAATTTTGATAGGCTTAGTTTAAAGTTACTGCCCTTTTGACAAATTAAGAATGCACTTGGACATTACAGAGAAACACAGTTGTCCAAATATATAACACAGGGTGGTTATTATCATAGGCAAATTAATATATGATGTGTGCTTGTGCAAATGTGAGTACATAATGAAATCATTGGGCACTGACCCCTGCTTCTGGTCTAAGCTTCTGACAAGTCAGTGTGCAGGTCATTGTAAAAAAAAAAACCTGAATATCTAAGTCTGGCTGTTGTACAACATCAGAACTTTTAGTAAAATCTGATCTGAAATGTTGCCAGCAGAATTCTGAAATTAGGCAACAAAAAAACAAATTCTGTTAGTTATTCTGGAGGGTACGCCGTGGTGGTCAATTCAGCATTGGTACAGTTGGATTTAACAGTTCTTCAAAAATTGGTTTGCAGGGCGGCACTATCTTAATTCCCAAATGTTGCTTTAAAAAGAAACACTGTATGGCACAATGAAAGGTGCTAAAGGATATAGTATGTTCTTTGTGTCATACATTTACTGTAGTATCATTCCTGAATAATTATATCATGAAATCCATTTAAAACTTCTTTCCCCAGTTCTTTTCATGTTGCATTTTTCTTCACTCGTTAATTTATTGTTTACTTTTCAGTTTCCTTTTTGAACTCTTTTGCCACAAATCTTGTTTAATGCTGCTTGTTCATTTATGCTTTCTTCTAAATTATCAATACTTCAGTGTGAATTGAATTGATTCAATGATGTTATCGGCGCATCATTAATTTTTCAATTTTAATACAAAAATTGATACAAAAGGTTAAAAATAAATTCAGAATTACATACACCATATCAAAATTACTTTTAATCTTTCCTGGCCATGAAATTTGCATCTTTATTCTTGATATATGGTAGTTTGCATTGCAGGTTGTGTATTGCAATATGTGTGTGGCATGGGCATAATGTTTCATCTGTTTTTAAATTCGAGATCAAACTGTTTGCTTTCTGTTTTGAAATTTTCTTTACACTCTTGTCAACCTTGCCTTGGCAAGATTTTGTATCTTGAGTTATTGTATTTTCTGTCGTTGTTTTTAATTCTTATCTTTACAGCTCTTAATATAGTGAATTGTAGCTTGTAAGGATATCTTGGCATGCCTTGTCCATATGTAACTTGTAAGGATATCTTGGCATGCAAGGATGTCTTGGCATTGTAACTTGTAAGGATGTCTTGGCATGCCTTGTCCATATGTAACTTGTAAGGATATCTTGGCATGCAAGGATGTCTTGGCATTGTAACTTGTAAGGATGTCTTGGCATGCCTGGTCTATATATAACTTGTAAAGATGTCTTTGCTTGCATTGTCCATTTACAGCTTTTGATACAGTGAATTTAGCTTGTAAGGATATCTTGGCATGCTTTGCCCATATGTAGCTTGTAAGGATGTCTTGTTTATGCATGGTCCATTTCTATGTATCAAGATGTGTGAGGGCAATATGGGCACTGTTTTGACATGACTGTTTTAGAAAGTAAGATACTGGTATATATTAATATCACATATTTACTATAGCTCATTTTTGTTTTGCTAAATTTACTAGTAAAAGCCAATTAAATGAAAATAACTATATGTACTGGTTACATAACAATCAGTGACTGGAGAATTATGAAAAAAAAATTTCCAAATAAATTATATAACTCTAAATTGCTAATGGTTTTGTGTGTGTGTGTGTGTGTGTGTGTGCAATTTGGATTTTGAATGTAGCTTTAATAATTTTTCAGTCATATTGCTACAATGTCTACATTATGGGAGTTTATAGTGGTGTCTAGCACTGGGGCATCATGCTGCAGACACATAGCATGATGTTCCACCCAGTCACACTATTCTGACACCAGGCCAACCAGTCCTAACACAAACCTCTTAATGCTGAGTGCCAAGTGAGGCAGCTGTTAGTACCATTTTTATAAGTCTTTGGTATGACTCATGTGGGGTTCGAACCCGCAACCTTGTGCATCCGAGGCGGATGCTCTAACCACTAGGTCACCCGAGTGGTCGCTAAAGGTTTTGTAGCAGTCAGGATAGGATATTGCATGATATATGAAATCAGTAATCAGTTTAAATTAGAAAACAAATTTTCAAAAGCTAATGAGATGTTGTAGACAAATAAGCTGGAGAAAAAGTAAAAAATGAATTGATGAGACAATATATGAAACAATTTCACTAAAAATGTACTGTACTTTTGTGCTAAAACATTTTTTTTGTGGTAAATTTGAGTAGAGTAAATGTGTTGTAGATAAAAATGCTCTCCATTGGACATTAAGTATGGTCACAATGATGAATCCCCATTGGACATTAAGTATAGTCACAATGATGAATCCCCATTGGACATTAAGTATGGTCACAATGATGAATCCCCATTGGACATTAAGTATGGTCACAATGATAAATCCCTATTGGACATTAAGTATAGTCACAATGATGAATCTCCATTGGACATTAAGTATGGTCACAATGATGAATCTCCATTGGACATTAAGTATGGTCACAATGATGAATCCCCATTGGACATTAAGTATGGTCACAATGATGAATCCCCATTGGACATTAAGTATGGTCACAATGATGAATCCCCATTGGACATTAAGTATGGTCACAATGATGAATCCCCATTGGACATTAAGTATGGTCACAATGATGAATCCCTATTGGACATTAAGTATGGTCACAATGATGAATCTCCATTGGACATTAAGTATGGTCACAATGATGAATCTCCATTGGACATTAAGTATGGTCACAATGATGAATCCCCATTGGACATTAAGTATGGTCACAATGATGAATCCCCATTGGACATTAAGTATGGTCACAATGATGAATCCCCATTGGACATTAAGTATGGTCACAATGATGAATCCCCATTGGACATTAAGTATAGTCACAATGATAGCCACCATGAAAATCTTTTTAATGCTCTGTTCATGAATGCATTGACCTATTGACATGGGTTTTTCACCAAGAGACTTCTCATGAAGTCTTGTTGGTTCTAAATGAAAATAGTGCCTCTCAGACATCCAATATAACCACCATGCTGGCAGCATCTGTGCTGTTTAAATCAATTTACTGTCATATTTATAGTGAATTATTTAGCAGAGCAGCATTGCTTCTGTTAGGTCTAGGAGATCATCCTATGTAACAAGACTATGTAAAACCCAACAAGCATTCAAGTTTCTAAAACATAAATTATTTCGCTAAAATGTAAAATCAAACAGAGTGAAAGAATTAAAAATAACTTACAGTGTAAAAATTCCTAGAATGTTGTCCTAAATTGTGCTATAAATTTCAATTTCACATCAATCCAGAAACTGTCCCAAGAAATTCTGAGTGAAGGTTCTAATGTGTTCATGCGCTAATGTACTAGCACCAGTAAAGAATCACAGTTCTAAATCCAGAAGTTTTTCTTCAAGGTAATCCATGGAAGTAGAACATCAATAAAGTCTTTGAAAGTTTCACATAATCCAACTGAATTATTTAAATGTTCAAGTCCTTGAATAATTCCTCATAATCCTCAATGTACTGTCTGTTTTAGAATAAATATTTTCCACTCTGCAAGTCCAATGAATATATTATATATAAATCACAATTTCATCTCATGGCTCTTACAAAAGCAGCATATAACTGAAGAATCCTAATATGGTGCTTTAATTCTCTTATATAGTCTATATGTGCACACCAAATCAACAATATCTGAATCACTAAATGGATTCTCAAACATTTAAATTATTAGATTGTGAAGTCAAGTTCTGACCTTCTCAAATTATTGAGCCAATCAGCAACTAGGGCATGCATGATATCTCTATAGCACAAATGTACTCCTACTTTCACATGATGTTTACGTGACCTTCATTCAAATTAATGCATGGTGTAATTGAACGAAATAGTTCTTGACCTAGTTAATCTGCCTTGAGCCATGAATGAAATTCTACACATAGTGTACATGTACATTTGCCAAAACATAAACCAGCCATTGAATTTAAAGAATTAAAATATAAATGAAAAACCCAAGTGACTTAAATAAAATAAAAATTATATAAATTAATACGTATATCGATAACATCTTACCTCCTTAAAGAGAAGACAAATTTATGCAATAAAACTTTCTTCTATCATATGTCCAATTAATACTGCATAAGAATAAAGTATCTTGACTCTCAGGGTGATAGGCATAAGATCTAAACTTTCGGATACCTAATTCATGCAAGGCTTGCTGGAAAATACCAGACATGAAATTGGATCATTGCTCAGATGAAAGAGACTTGGGGGAGGCAAAATAGTTTAAAAAAATTTACCAAAGCTTTTACTAAGGTCTTAGCTTTTTATATTCTGTAAAGAAATAGCTTGTGGAAAATGGATGCGCACATAATCGTCAATAACTATTAGATTCCTAACTAGGTCTTAGGTAATGGGCTGATACAATTTTCCATTATTCTACTATGATTCATCAAACGCAGGATAGGTGATGGAAGAGCTTTGGGTATCATCTGTTTGGGTTTTCCTACCATTTGACAAGTATGACCAGATCTACAAAATTTACAAACATCACTTGTAACTTTTAGCCACTAAAACTGTTTAAGATCTTGTGATATTGTCTCCTAAATGACTTCATTGGCTAGGCTAAGAATTTCTTGTTGATATGACCTATGAGCTACATTTGATAGCTTAGGCATAAAAAAGATGTCTTTGCTACTGCAGTGGGTTTAAAGTTAGGTTAGGTAGGTAGGTAGGTAGCTTTTTTAACACACACACACACACACACACACACACACACACACACACATATATATATATATATATATATATATATATATATATATATATATATATATATATATATTGATTAGTATATATAATGTACTAAGCGCTTCAAGTACTGGGCTCAGTTAGATACACAAATAATTTTTTTTAATTTTGTAAAATTTGAATTTTTTTTTTTAATTTTATTTTTTTATTTAAACATTATTTATATTATAAGGATTAGTATATGTAATATACTTTGTGCTTCAAGTACTGGGCTGAACCAGCTCATTTATATGCACAAATCAATTTTAGGAATTTAAGAACAAAATTTAATGGGTTTTTTTGCTCTAGGGGAAAAAAGTGCTATGGTCAGCAACAAAAAAAAAACAAAAAAAACAACAACACGGTGAAGGTAAGCCAACCAGAAACGTTGCTTTTTGGCCTTACTCATCACCAGTGGGTATCTCAGGTGGCATCCATTTCCTCCTTCCTTTAAAGTTCCTTCATGTGCAGCATCAGTTTGAAACAAACGGGAGATCTCAGGGTCTTCATTCTGTAATTGTTATTGTCTTTTATCAACTTGATTAGAATTAAGCAAATATGTAGCCAAAAGAGTATCTCTGTGATCAATCCTTCCTAACTAGGAGCAAAAGTGGCCTCAATAAAAGCCCAAAAAGGTGTCAGCAAAGGAATAATTTCTGATCAACAATATCATTCTCAAGAGCATGCTTTACCATAGCTCTAGTAACTGCACAAGCTGGATGTAAACCAGGGATTTCTACTTTGATACGATCAACTCATTGATCCATACAAGGCTTGGCAGTAACCAATGGATAACCACTACCTTATCTTCAGTTAGGTCATTACCTAGTACCAAATGAACATCCTAAATAGGCAAAGAAGTGACTGTTTTTATAGTCACTGGTCCCAGGACTTAGTCTGATGAAAAATTAATACAATGGAGAGGAACATTAACACGTCCACACTCTACTCCCAGTATTAGAACACTTTCACTAGAAGAAGACTTCTCCAAAAAGGGTAAAGTACTTAATAACAAAAAAGATCTTATGTCTCTCAATATTTTCATAGGAGTAGCCTTATCTAAATCACCAACAAGTGATACTTAATCCTTCAACATGAATGGTTCATAATTCTCCATAACAAAAATAAACATAACATAACTCAAACAAAATCAGATAGGGGTATGCAACAACTGTATTGCTTTCAGTACATGACTGTGACCATAACCTCTTAGATACAAGAGTATTTGGAACTGCTCCATTATAATTCTGTTGCTATATTTCACTCTATAGCAATAAAAAATAATGTGCTTTTTCCTCTTACAATAAGTGAACATGTGAAGAGATAAGGATTTCTGAGCTGTCTTGTCAAAAATTTGATTTTTCAGTTTTACCAGTGTGAGACTTGTAAGTATTCAAATGAGACTAAACCTGTTGTGAGGATGATATATTTACAAATGGAACCTTGTGAATCAAAGAATAATCAGGCTGAGTTGTACTAGTTACCTTATCTCAAGTTTCAACCGGTTTTCATCAAGGTTAAGTTCTAATGTCACTACTGACACAATTCTTGAACTCATCAATCAATACCAGTTGTTTAACATGATCACAATCTTTGTCAACCATCTTGGCTTTACAAATAGTCATACCTTTTCCCATGCAAATTAAAGATGATTCTCTGTATTTTCCTTTCTACAATTTCTAAGCTTTGACGATAGGCCTCAGGCACCATCTCATGTGCCTTCAAGATATATTCTCTGATCACATGATAATCTCTAGATTGATCAAACAAAAGTGACGGGTAAACACACTTGCAGTAACAAAGTTTGATAATCTTTCTGCCATTTCTCGCTAATTTTCTCAAAACTAAGAAAATTTGTCTACCTTCTATACTCTAAAATGGGGTACCTGTCTGTTATGTTTAGCAATATCAAAATATGAACCTGTTTTTGCATGAGAGGGCTCTTTACAGGTCTGTTCCAATTTCCTTAATCTAAACTCTGTTTGGTCTTTTTGCATTTGAATATCTCTATTTTCCTTCCCTCATTCTCTTTCTTTCTTGTCTTTTATCTCTTTTCTCTCTTGCATTTCTATCTTCTTTTTCTCTTGCCTTTCTGCCTCCATTATTTCTCGCCTTTCTCCCTCTCTGTTGTATTTTCCTATTATTCTCTCCCATTCTGTCTTGCATTTACATTTGCTCCTTCTGTAACTTCATTCAAGAACACTCTTTTCTACCAAATAAAGTATCAAGATAGTCCTGATCTCTTGTTTCACCAAAGAAGGTTTCTGCTTCAGCAAGATCACAATGCTTAGCAAGCTCAAGTAACTTTCTTTTTTAATGACTCTAATTTCTCATGGGTAGGATCAGCAATAAAATTCTCTACTTTGGATGTCATGGTGAAAGCTTGTTGGTTTCACTATTTTCCATCTATGAAATCAAAATACCCGAGACTAGTAAAATTTCAAACAGTGAAATTCAAATTTCAAAATCTCTGAAATATTAAAATTTCTAAAATATGCAAATAAATTCAAATCCTAAAAATATGCAAATGAAATTCAAATCCCAGATGAGCCCCCAATCATCCTGTTACATTCTAAGAGCTTAAACTATGTAACAAGACAAGGTAAACCCAAGAAGCATTCAATTTTTAAAAATATAAATTTATTTCATTAAGATATAAAATCAAACAAAGTGAAAGAATCACAAGTGACTTAAAGTAGTATAAATTCCATATTTCATTAATGTACCATCAATTTCACACCGATCCAGAAATGATCCAAAGGTATTCCAAGTAAAGGTTCTAATGTGTTTACGTTCAAGCACTACTGAAGAAACACTGTTCTATAATCTAAAAATTTTACTTCAAGATAAATGCAATGAAAGTGAATGTCACAAAACTAGATTAAATAAATATCCATGGCCTTGAATAATTCACAGTAACCCAGCAAGGTTCTGTCTGTTTAGAATAAGTGTTTTCCACTCTGCAGTTTCAATGAACAAATTATAAATTTCCTCTCTGACTCTTACAGGGTTGAAATGTAACTGAAGAATGAAACGCTGTTTATTTAATTCCTTGATATAGCCAAATCATATGCATCAAATCAACAATTCTGAATCACTTTAAAAGACTCCAGGTTTTAAAATTATTCTGTATTATGAAATATTCTTAACAGTCATTATCTGTATGTTACCCCTCTATTCCATTCATAGTTGAACATCCATACAGGAGATGATTGAAGATGCATGCGACTTCTTGTTCACGCAGTCGTACACTCGATTCCCTCTGCACTAGTAATAGTTCAATTCAATATCGACTCTCTTGACCCAGTGTAATGCCGAACTGCCGTTGTAAATGCCCATAGTGATCGATAATTTCTGTCTGGAAATTTGTTATGACAATTAATGTGTAGATTACTCAAAATTCGTGATTGAATAAACTTTGTTATAACTATATTACGATTAAATTTTAAAAATAAGATTATTTTTTAAACTTATATCAGTAAATGCTTTTACATGACCCTTGTGACTTGTACTGTAGTTGTTGGCATGAACTTGGCAATAACCTTGATTTACAAATGGAGAAATTAGATACTTTTCTTACAGTACAGGCTGGCCTCAGAATTATAGAATTTATAAAAATAAAAAATACGTCATTAATCCAAATGACTTAAATAAAAATTTTGTTTTGATAATATGTTATAGAAATCCATAACAATTTATTCAACATGCTTCATTGAAATTGCTGTACTGTTGGAATTTACAGAAAATATTCTGACTGACTTATTCAGAACTCCAGATATGTGATACACCTTTTTTTTTTTTGGTCCAAACATGTAGTTTGTACCAAACCTACTTGAATGTGTGCCTAATTTTTGTCTTATTAATCATCATTGCATTGTAGAAAAATTTTCAGGCGAATCTATTATCCATAGCACTGGATCATTGAGGTGCTTCTGTGATCAATTTCATTTTGTTGACTACTGTCTCACACATCTTGTGGTTCTCGTGGTCGTGGAGGTGCAGATAACTCTCAGTTGCCATCTATGAGAAAACTTGAGCACTTTTTACTTTTTTTTTTTTCTTTTTTTTTTTTTTACAGATGTTAAGTTGCCTACCTTTGTCATTAATTACAGTTCAGAATGAGTTACTGTTATGGGAATGATGTCACTATTTTTCAAATGACATCATGGACTAACCATTCATGACACAGCGATTTTACTAATTACCCGTCTGTGATAATAGTCTTGGCAATTTAGGCCATGTACCATCAAAACATTTTTTATTGACATTTTATGAGCATCTTATAGATGATGAATCTGTTTAATGTGTTCAAAATGATTCATCTTGCTGGATTCTTAAGAACAAGTTCCCAGTTATAATATCAATTAGGAAAGGGTCCATTTTTAGTATTAAAGATGGCGACTGTTCATTGGCAGAACAATGAAACGATCATTGATAACAGTTGGATTAAAATTGAAGCTTTATATACATTGTACAGAATCTGTAGGCCATGACATGGTGGTTCTTTGAATTCTTTGGCTCAGAAAGTTGACAGTATCAAGACATCAAACTGAAGTGTCCATTACTAAAGGCCATCGCTGATGATGATGACATTCAAAGCTTCCTTCAGCGAGTGAGTCAACATATTGGATAGATTTCAGAATCTTGCTGAACCTCCATTGTCTGTCTTTCAAATATTCGACTTCCACGTGTGGCCACCCATAAACGAACTTGATGTATTTGGAAATTAAGCTGTTGGTTGCATGTGTGCTTTTTATCCAACTTCTGTTGATGATATCAGTCAGCATTCCTGATGAAAGGCAGAACCTAAAGATGAGACTGTCTATCCACTGGTAGTTTTGTCTCTACTACTTGAATCCAAAGAAGAACAGTTTGTGCATGTGAAGACCCTCCTAGAATTGCTCATCACTTAACTCTACAGAGCAGTGTGAAAGGTTTATTCGACAGCTAACCAGGTTAAAACTCCCGTTTTACACTCACTTAAACAAATCCAGTCATATGAGGATTGTTGCCAATGGACCTCGATTAATATACTTTGTATAATGAACTTTGCACCAACAGAAAGTGTAATGTTTTGGTTAAACAAAAGCCCTGGAGCATATATCTATATATATATATATATATATATATATATATATATATATATATATATATATATATATATAGTTTTTCACCCCCACCCCAACGTCTCCTCTGTATCTACCACTACACATCAATTTATCGTTCATCACCCCCCCACGTCTCCTTTATATCTACCACTACATCTGTATATTGTGTTTCAAACCATTTGTATAACCCGTGATATAGTTTTATTATTAATGAATTTCAGAAACAAGTGACAATGAGTCGGGCATTATATTGTTAGGAGCATCCACTCAGGGCCGTACGACCAAGGACAAATGAAGTTATCTCCCTTGAATATTCTTCGTTCTGTACTGCTATAAACAGCACTGACACGTGAATTCATTTGATAAGCCACAAGTTGAGATTTATTGAGTCACTCTTTCCTTTTGATCCAGAACGGGAAGTTTTCATTCTTGACAGCATCTTCAAATCTGTGTACATTGCCGGCAGATGTTTTATATAAATCTTTATGGAGAGTGAGATAGTAATTGTTTATTGATGGATTAGTGTCAAGTGAAACTACAGTTGGGAAGGGTATTAGCACTCTATATTTCCGTGTATCGAGATAGGCCACGTGTTAATGTAGACTAAACTAAACAGTCGGTGGTGGAAATGATACATATGCAGATATTGTACCATGGGACTTATCGTTTACGAAGAACAGGGGTTGTGTATTTCTCGGATTAGTGTTATCATTGAAATATTATGTACATATGTCAAGTAACTATGTACATGCATACTAGGTTTTGGGCTAAATTGGAAAATTTACAGGAGCACTGCACGAGACATGTCAGCATCCGATTCCGATACGATACGAATAGTCAAGCGTCAAGATTCCAATGTTGATTCTTCCTACAAGAGTACTGAAATAAACCTTGACCTGTCTACCTATGTGTCCCCATATGGTAACAGATTTGAAAAGGACCCAGAATTTGCAAGGGCTGTGTATGAAACAGAGCTGGCCATTGGTCTGGGGCAAGAGCCTAAGCTAAGTTCCAAGGGCACTAGTGGCTGTTATTTTGTCAAGGATAGACACCTTGTAAGTACACACAGCATTCACTTTTAAAGTGATTCAAATTGACAAAAACTGTCCAAAGATTTTTCTCTGGTCATGCAGACAGATAACAAGATTTAGGTGTCACTGTGTGGGAACACATCAAAATTAACAAGATTTAGGTGTCACTATGTGGGGACACATGAAAATTAATAAGATTTAGGTGTCACGAAGTGTGAACACGTGAAAATTAACAAGATTTAGGTGTTGCATTGTGGTGAAACATGAAAATTAACAAGATTTAGGTGTCACTTTGTCGGGACACATAAAAATTAACAAGTTTTAGGTGTCACTGTGGGGACACATGAAAATTAACAAGATTTAGGTGTCACTAAGTGTGAACACATGAAAATTAACAAGATTTAGGTGTCACTTTGTGGGGACACATGAAAATTAACAAGATTTAGGTGTCACTTTGTGGGGACACATCAGAATTAACTTTCTATGTTGGGTTTGTTTGATATATTGGCCGGAGATCAAAAGAGGTGTGTTGGGCCTGCAATCAGCTGTTGTATCAGAATTGTCTGCGTTATAAATAAATTACGATAGCATAATTGTGTGATAAATGGTGAGAATTGGCTGAGGCACATAAAATACTTCTTTGAAATGTAGGTTGGTAACATGTTTTTGGGCAAGTACTTGCATGCTTACAGAAAATACCAGATGACATCTTCTCATTGACATATTGTATCAGTGATACTTCAGTCTTGAAAATACTGGTGACCTGGAGCAATTGTAACACTGCCTGACCAGATTGTCTTTTAATGTCTCGGTCTTCTAATTTTAAAAGTTTGGGATAGCTCACTGAAAGAGAAACTTTCTCCACATCAAAATGATAACCAGATTACAGAAACATGTCACTGAAAATTCAATGGCCACTAAAAATACAAGATGTGAGAAGCTGGAAAAGAAGAGACTACTCCCTCAGTAACTCGGGAAAGCTTGCAGACCAGCTTGTTTTGTGGATTCTATTACTAGAAAATACACGTATTTGTTGAAAATCAAAATTAGTAAAGGAAACCTTGATATAGAGCTGATTTTATCTTTTACCCCAGAAATTAGAATTAATATAATGAAATTCCCAGCTGTTAATAAGAAGCCATATATTTTGTTTAATTTTCTTTCCAAACAGCATTCTTAATACACAGTAAATGACAACATTCTTAGCACACTGTAAATAACAACCTTCAATGAAATTTCAGTGAATGAAAATGTCACTACTGGTGGCAGCACCTGAATAAATACAAATTAAACAAGTCTTGCCAGACAAAAATCATGTTTCAGTTTAATCATTTAATTAGGTTTTATCATAAATGCAGTGTGTATTCAAGTGTTCAAAATGTTGATCTATCATTATAACTATGCTAGTGTTCTGTGAGAAGTCCTGACTATGATTTGATCTCCAACTTGCAAAATTATTTGTTGTATTAAAAGCGGACCTGCTTTGTATTGTCACATTAAGTTTGTATTTTGTATCAAATCAAAAAAAGTAAGCTTAATAGTCGTGTAAATCAAACCTGCATGAGAGTTAGAATATTATGGAAGTAATATAATTAAACTACATAAATTACACATTCACATTTATGATCCAAGATAGCAAGGTAACCAAATGAAATAAGTACTTGGTGAGTAAAAAGCTTTTCTTCACAGAAAAAGTTCATTATAATAAAGTAAAGAACTTAAAATCCCTGATTCGGCACTAAGAGATTACCTCTGGGAAGTTTCACTGTTACTTGCAATGAAATCTCTGTATCAGTATTTTACTAATACAATAATAATATTAATAGAAAACCAAATGTTGACATTGATGGTGGTTTTACAAAATAAATGTCCATAGTATTTGAAAAACAGGAGCCTTGTTGTGAATCAACAGTAAAAAAAATGAAGTAGTACACAGTGTTCTCATGTGCACTTGATGGTTGTGGACACCTTTTGAACAATGTAATAATCTTTCAGAGGTTGATTATCTTGAAAATAATGATATACAAAAAAGGTCGACAACTTCAGTATAAAAAGATCTTTATTGACAGTTAATCCCAACATGATTATAAAATGAATATTCAGCCATTAAACATCACTTCCCCTCCCCCTCAACCCATTATACTAGTACATCTGGTGCCTGTCTTAAAAGAGAAAAAGCAAAATATAAGGGTGGAAAATGCACTCAGATTTTTTCCCAAGGTGCAAATCTGCATCTACTCGGCCTAGGAATGAATGCTTGCAAAGTTTGTTTTGACCAGCCAATTGTTACCCAGCCAAGACAACAGAACGAGTGTACCATTCTGATACCAATATGGCAACCATAACTGCCATCTTAAAAATCTTGTTACTGTTACACATTTAGATTTAGGATTTGCATGACTTTGTAACTTGGTACTAAATGAATTGATCTTATCACCAATCTTATTGCTACTTCTAATGTGTAAAGTGGGGACATGCATTTCACTTGCCAGCTTTGATTCCTTTAATCTAAATTGAATTCCATTTCCTCCTTTTCTCTTTTACTCTGCATCTGCATCTCTCTCTCTTCATTTTCTCTTTTCATCTTTATTTGCCTTAGCCTTTCTTACTCTTTTTCCTTCTGAAATTGCAGTTGTCTTTTTATTTCCTCTCTCTGCAATTGCATTTGTCTCACTCACTCCTCTTTCTCCAATTACATGTTTGTTTTTTTTCTTTCTGTAATCACATTTGCCTTTCTTCTTTCTGAAGCTTAAGATTTCTTAACTCCATTTCATTCTTGTATTTGAATGTCAGTTCCATAACTTTTTAAGTTAGAGCCTGATGGAGACTCAACTAACCAAATCCAAAGCACTTTTATCCAAAACATTCTTTTCCACTGTATATTGGACCAAACGATTTTTTATTTCTTGCTTCATTAAAGAAGCCTTCAAATCAGAAAGACGATATATAATCTGGCAAGCTGGAGCAATTCATCCTTTTTGAAGAAGTCTAACTGTTCCTGGGTAGGATTTGAAATATAATTCTCCACTTAAGATGACATATAAAAGCTTGTTGGTTTCTTTAAAGATTTCTGAAATGTGAAATAATACCTGAGACATCGAAAAGTTTCACAAAACAAGGTGAATTTAAATTTCAAAGACAAAGTTTTCTGAAATATTTTAAGGACATTCATATTCTGGATCAGACCCCAGTTTTCCATTACGACTCTTTGGTCTTAAAATGTGTAATAGAAAAGAATGAGAAGCAACAAGCTTTGTAAAAATCAAAGGATAATTTATTCCCCGTGAATACAGAGTGGAAATATAAACAAATAACTTGCAGTGTTGCAAATTAAATCCCAAATAATCCTAGAATATCTAGCATAAGTCCTGAAGATTATAGTTCTGAATAAACTTTATTGGTATTCTAAAATAAATCCAATGCTGTTTAGGTGCCTGTGATGGCCTCTGTCGTGGTGATGTGCCAGAAGTCTTTTGTTGAATCACAATAATAAAATCCAAGAATAAATCCTTACTTGAATTTCACTGTAAATCCAAGTTTCTATGCCTAAGATTATTATTTTTGAGCACTTTGTATTTCTAGAGAAATATAATTTGAATTAAATAATTTCACCCATATCAAAATACTGTACAGCAATAATGCAACTTGATTCTGTTCAGATGTTGTTGCATAAATGACTAATTTTCCAGTGAACAAGTTTTTATATAAAAATTAAGACACAAAGAAAAACCCAGATGAGGGTCAAAAGATTGTTGTTCAGGAACAATTAGAAGGTCTATTACAATAAAGCATGTAACAAACAACACATACACAAAATATAGCTATGTGAAAAAATTCAAGTGTCCTTGAAACAGCTTAAGATAATAATCCTATAGTTATCCAATGTTGTTTTCAAAACTCACTGATCTTGGACAAGATCAGCAATTAGATACAATGTTACATTACCCATAGCATGTAATGAAATAAAATATTAAAAAAACCTAACAAAAAATGCAAATTAAATATACATAACACCAACTACTTACTCCCTTTCTACAAAGAGTCTAGCCCTATCCAAGTGTCAAGCAACACAATCTCAGTGACCACTCTAGTGGCCTAGTGGTTAGAGTGTCCACCTCGGATGCAGGAGGTTGCATGTTCGAACCCTGGCCAAGTCATACCAAAGACTTATAAACTAACCACTGCTTCACTGGGCACTCAGCATTAAGAGGTTAGTGTTAGGACTGGTCGGCCTGGTGTCAGGATAATGTGACTGGGTGGGACGTGTAGCATGATGCCCCAGTGCTAGACATCACTATGAACTCTCACACTGCAGACATCGTAGCAATATGAGTGAAACATTGCTAAAGCTACGTTATAAACCCAAATGACATACACACACTCAGCAATCTCGATAGCTACAAGTCTTGAGATGATCCTGCACCTTGTTTGCAGAGAATATGAATTTTCATGGAACAATATCCTAAGAGACACTTAAAAAAAACCCAATGAATCTTACTTTTGTAATTCTACAAAGCAGTTGAGTATGAAGTGGCTTTTCAAATGGAAGAGTATTGGGAGATTACTGTCCAATTACTTTTACTTGAATATATTGGAACTGCATTCTGCCTTCTTCCTAAGATAATTACAAGCCGTATTCCCAGGAAAATTTCCAAATACCTTTTATTTGAAATGGGTTTTACACTCCAGTAGCTTCACCTTCGATGGTTTCCATAAGTTAAAAGTCAGAGGCATTGCCATTCTTAGATCAATAAATTTCTTGGAAATTTTGAATGGAAATTGCTATTGTTTGGCATCCTGAACTTTAATGTATTTACAATTTATGGACATTGTCATTATCATTTGGACTAATTCTACCAATGCTGTAACTATTACCACAAATCTATTTGGTTTGCAGTGGTATACTCCAAGGGAAAAAAAATCATGTTCCTTGGTACAGTAGTTTGAAAATAATGAAGTCTTGTTTGATGTGTACTGTAAACCTACGGATAAATACTGTTATTTGCACTATGATTCTTGTCACTCCTTCCACTGTAAGAAGTCCTGTCCATTACTTCCTAACAAAAAACATATCTGTGTGAAAACAATTGGTATTTTATATGCTTGGATAATTGGCTTTAATTTAAACAATTATTTTTTATTCTTGTCATTTTCACCTGAAATGGGGGTAGGAAATGCATTTTTGGTGTCACTTTTGAATACATCCAAATATATCTGCTTTCATGTGATTTTCTTTAGCTGGATTCCTAGTTGTGTTAAAGATGTTATTTTGGATTGTCTGTTTTGTTTGCTCATGTGCAGAAGGGTAAAAATTGGATTTTTAAAAATTTTATAAATTGTGTTTGGACCCATTGTTTTCGTGTACTGGCCACTGTTTACTCCAGATTTCAAACATATCCTACTTTTTGGAAAGGTTCACCTGTATGTGTGCAGTTTGGACTTGACTGCGTAAGATCTTGAGTGGAAATGTTTAGTAAATTCCATATACAAACTCCAGTTCTGACAACCAGTAATTGATGGCCTTTAAAATTGGATAAACAAATTGTTTTTTTCTGCTGTATTTTGTAATGTGAGTAGAAAGTCTACAGTATTTTTTTATCATTGTAGAGCTATGTTTGTCTGCTTTTATGTAATACCGTCCACTATGGTGTATCATAAATGATATTGACAGTACAAAGCTCGGAAGCTGTGTGAAATCTCATGATGTCTAAATGTGGCATAGGGGGTTAATTAGTTAAAACAGTGCATATTATCCTGAATCCTATTGCAGTATTCAGTAGTAACGTAATAAGTATTTTGTACTTCATCATAAGTTGGTATAGTTACCATAAAAATTTTATAGTGAGTGAGTACTGTAACTGTTTCTGAATGACAGTGCTGTTCATCTGATCTCCAGAACGGTTCCATAATGGCCATTGAAAAAACTTCACAATTCCCATTGTATCATTGTTGGTATCTACATGAGAACTTACTACAATATTTAATTGACACAAGTGAAAATAATGCAAAATCTGACCACCAACACATTTGTACCATGATGATTTTGAAAACCAGATCTAATTGACCTTTGCTTGGATCTCGTGCACTTTTTGGTAATTCAATCCCTTTAGAGCTCCCACATCTTTTATAGCTAATGTAATTCAACATTGTAATGAGCATTGACCTTTAATCTGTACATGTATATAGCTAATGTAATTCAACATTGTAATGAGCATTGACCTTTAATCTGTACATGTATATAGCTAATTTAATTTAACATTGTAATGAGCATTGACCTTTAATCTGTACATGTATATAGCTATTGTAACACTATAAAGAGCATTGACCTTTAATCTGTACATGTATATAGCTAATGTAATTCAACATTGTAATGAGCATTGACCTTTAATCTGTACATGTATATAGCCTTGCTGCATCTCCATAATTTTTACCTGCTGATTTTGATAAGCACCCTCATCACAAAATTGGATCACTGTAACATATTGTTAACAGGAAGATCTCAGGTGTGGTCAGATTACAGTGAAGACACTAAAAGAAATTTCATGGACAGGATGTTTATTTATATTGTGATTGAAAATTAAATCTGACACCAAACTCAAGCTCATAAATTCCTACAAAATGATGCACAGCAGGTTCCCGGCTGGAATGAATCAAATCATGCAGCTTAAACAAGTAAAGAGGAAGAATTAATCAATAGGAATTATAAACAAAATATAATTTATGGATCTATTACTATGCATGATCAGTGGTTAGAAATGAACACAAAATGAAGAGTATTGCATTTACCTTAAATGGTATCGAAAGTATGAGTTTACAAAGCTGTGAATATGTGATTATTCACAAATATGGAACTTGTACAACAACAAATAATATTTGATCCATAAGTAGGACATATATATATATATATATATATATATATATATATATATATATATATATACATATATATTAGTACATTTTGGTTTTCACTCAAATGGCGATACAGAATACATATACACAAAAATAAAAAGAAACATATAACTTGAGGTGTCCAGTTGATGATCACAAAGTTTATTCTGTCCCACCAATGTCAGATGACCAGGGAGCCACCACACGTGGCCCACCCCTCTTATTCTGCCCAGACACTGTGTCAGAATCTGGTTTTTCCATTGTAGTGAGGGCAGTGAGAGTTTATAACATAATAGTAATAATGATGATGACTTTGTATAGTGCCTAATCTTTAGAAGCTCTAAGCACTTTACAACATTTGACAGCACTTAAAAACATATATAATGATATGATTACAAAAATAAAAACAAACACCATGAAATTAGAAAACAGAAAACATGCTGAAAATATTTAAGGTAAGGCAACATTATTAGGTCTTTAAGTCTGTTCTTGCAGTTGAAATAGGTGAGTTTTAAGACCGCTCTTGAATGAGATCACTGTGTCGTGTGTCTAAGTTCAGTGGGCAATTTGTTCCACATTGCTAGGCCCTGGTATGCAAAAGAATGTTGTCCATATGACTTTATTTTCATAGTGGGAATAATGAGAATACGAGTGTCAGAAGAGGAGCGTAAGTATCTTGCTGGTGTGTACACATGGGTGAGGTCAGATAGGTATGTTGGACTGGAGCCCATCAGTGAAACGTAGTACAGAGAACAAATTTTGTGTTTAATTCTGAATCGAATGGATAGCCAGTGTAGGGTACAGAGCAGGGGGAGGCATGCTCTGATTGTGGTACTCTAAGGATGATCTGAGCAGCTGTGTTTTGAGCTTTTTGAAGGTTCTGGAACCAGACAGAATTGAGGTATAATAGTCCAGTCTTGAAAGTACAGTGGGACCCTGCTATAGCACGCTCTGTTATAACACGAATTCGGATATAACACGGTCATGGCATGGCTCCCGAAATTTCATTGACCTTATTACCTTGTAAAAAAAAAAAAATTCTTATAAGTACGAAAAATTAAATATGTAAAAAGTTTTATTTATTATCATTTGGAGAAGAGATTGCATATAAATTCGAATATAAGACGATTGTGGCGTGGTTCCTGAAATATCATATACATGTATTATTCTCGTACACGGAAAACATTTCTTCTTTGGGGAGGTAATCGCGTATGGATTCGAATATAAAACAATCGTGGCGTGGCTCCTAAAATTTTTTAATTTAACCAATTTCTTACAGTTTTGTGCCAAAATAAACATCGGAAATACAAGTTTCTGAACCAATGGCTGGGCCTTTTGAGAACTTTGATCTTGTTTATTGTTGAAAAATGACAGCTCGTAAGTGTTAATCTTATTATTACTGATCCATGAGCAATGAAGCCATCAAGTCTACTTTGTCTTTGTCTTCAATGCCTTCCGTATACAGTCGTTGCTGAAACAATATCCGACATATGTTCTCTAAACTGACTACACAACTAAGCAACAAACAATGCGGTGGTTGATAAAAGATTCTCACCTGAATTTATAGATCAATTAATTTAAGTACATTGCTCATCATCAAGTCAATTGCCGAGCTAAACTTGTTCAAATTTTGGGGCAACGATTTATTAAACATCAAAGAAACGAAAGCTGCCAACATGTGCGCGTGGCTTGGCGGTGTTGTTTTATGCAATCATTTCACCAGTGAATAAGGTTGTCCACTTCCTACAGATATAACCCCATTGTTGACTGACAATTATTCTTGCTGTAGTCTTTTAAACTAATAGGTGTAAAAGTGTTTGTTAGTGGACATTTTGAATGGAAAACGGGAAACGGAAACGTAAAGCTTTTACTCTTAAAGAAAAGATGCAGTCATGCGACTGTGTTAATGAATGGCTCAGTTTTGATAATGACTGCCCAGTTGCAGATCACGTTTCGGATGCAGAAATTGTTCAAAATATTATGTTCAATAACACCAATGGTGATGATGACAATGGTGATGCTTCTGATGACACTGAGGACACCACACCTGAGGATAATCCACCGTCAGCAACAGGAGCAGTAAAAAATTTAGAGTGTGCTTTGAGATGGATGGAGACGCAAGATATTGACTATGTTTGAATTCTTCAGTTAAGAAATATGATTGACTTTGCGAAGAGCAAACGTGACAGTAGCTGAAAATCACTGAGTTTTTCAAACAATAATAAAGAATTACAATTCACGGATGAGAAAATTTAACAGTATGAAATTTATACAGACACCGTTTTTAACCTTCGGAAGTATTGTTCCATGATTCGGTTCGTAATATTTCCTATTTATTTTTCCATTGAATTCAGTCACATAATGATCTGTGACAAAATTATTGAATATTTTAAATCTGTGTGCGGATATTTTCGATGGAAATACTTGTATTATGGATTCAATGTATCTGATTCGATTCACGGGTGAGTACATGGTGTTGATACTCTATTCATGCTATAGATTAGATATGTATATATAAACTATACACGTGTATGTACCAATGCGTGGTTCTCTGAATAAAGAAATATATTATATATGCAGTCTCTGTTATCACTGCAGGTGTTTTCTCATTTAATATACATTGATTTAAAATGGTAATTATGCCAATGAAGCACACGTTTCTGCACCCATTTTCATTGCCACCCCATCCACCCCGCTAACCCTGCAAATTTGTTGGTACTGTACATGGTTGCTTATAACATGGTTCGGTTCATAACACGGTCGGGTTCTATGGCTCCCAACTACCGTGTTATAGCGGGGTCCCACTGTACTAAGGAACACACAAGTGTTTTAGTGGCATCAACTGAAAGATACTGCGAATGGAGCTGATGCGTCTCAACTCAGGATACGCAGCCTTGCATATGTTCATGTTGGTGCAATGAGAGAGTACTGTCGAGAGTAACACCTAGGTTTCATACTGACTGTGTGAATTTGATGTTGGTGTTGCAGATATTTATTGTTTGAGGTAAAGGATGTGAATGAAAAAGTCTCTGTGTTGTAATCAGAATGGTTTCAGTTTTATCATCATTCATCTGTAGCTTGTTACATGTCATCCATAATTTCACATTGGAAATGCACCTCTCTACACCTTGGATGGTAGCTTCAACTTCAGTTGGATGGCTAGATTTGTATATTTGGGTATCATCAGCGTACAATTGGTGAGACACTGGATGATGATCTATGACATTTGAGAGTGGCTGAGTGTATAGAATGAAGAGAACAGGTCCAAGAACAGGCCCCTGTGGAACACCACAACATAGATCAACTGGGCTGGAGTGTTTTCCATTTGTGGACACAATTTGTGTCCTGTTGACCAACCATAGTAAGGCTGTATTGTGAATGCCAAATACATGCTGGAGACGGTGAAGTAATATATCATGGTCTATTGTGTCAAATGCTACAGACATGGAGGGTGAGGACTGTAATCTTTCCGCTATCCAAAGCAGAGAGGTCATTAACTACTTTCAGAAGAATAGTTTCAGTACTGTGGCAAGGCCGATATGCAGACTGTACATTGCTAAAAAGACTTTTTGAATTCAGATGAGATACAAGTTGGAATAGAACAACTTTTTCTAAGATTTTTGACATGAATGGGAGATTAGAAACTGGGTGGTAGTTCTTTAAATCGTTATGGTTGAGTGTTGGTTTCTTCAGCAGAGGCTTTACAATGGCAGTTTTGAAAAATGATTGGAATTCCCCGGATGAGAGAGAGGTATTAATATCATCAGTTAGTGAAGGCAATATTGGATCTAAGCACTCAAGCAGCAGTGATGTCGGAATCGGATCAAGTTCACATGAGTTTGGTGCACTCTTCATCACGATTGTACATACTAAATTGATAGAGACAGGTTCAAATGCTGATTATGGTTACCACTAAAATTCTGTATTGCAACTGTATGGTGACGACGAGTCGGTTGAAATTGTGTTGTCAAGCTTATCTCTGATGGTTTGTACTTTGTCACGGAAGAAATCTGCAAATAGGTCTGGAAGGTCATCTAGAGAGAAGGTAGTTGGAAGTGGTGTACATTTGTTCCTTGACATTAGTTTGTTAGTAATCTCGAATAGCTCTTTGCAGCTGGAACTTTCCATGATCTTAGTACTGTAGTGGGCTGATTTCGCTGCATGAATTATGTTTGTGACATTCTTCTTAGTGGTTTCATAGATTTGCATATGAATAGTGAGTCTGGTGGAAAGCCAAAGCCTCTCAGCTTTACGGCGGTCTCTTTTAGCAGTATGAAGCTGGTCCCTAACACTGCTATACCACGGAGATCACTTTTGAATTGATACTCTGTACTTGATTGCTGGGGCATGTTTGTCAAGCAATGAACGCAGGCAGTTATCAGGTTGTTCTGCTATAGGAGGTAACCAAGTTGTTAGGTTTGCTTGGATGTGATGCATTAGTTGGGTTCTATTTATCATATGGAGGTTTCTCTTAGTAGCAAATAAAGGTGGAGGGTTAGGGACTGATACGTCAAGATGGCATATAATGCAGAGGTGATCTGATGCAAGTTCATGGGACACCAGGGAGGACTATAGAATATTATTATCAGGTCTATAAAGAATCCAGTCTAAAATGTGACCATGTTTATGGGTGGGTTGGCTAACTGACTGTTTGAGGTTGAAAACGTGAATGGAATCTAGGAGTTTTGATGTGTATGGGTCTCCAGGACAGTCAAAGTGAAAGTTGAAATCTCCAAGAATAATCAGGTTGCCACCTATCGAATTTCCATACTCCCGGAGATTCGGAAACTGCTCCAAAAAGAGAGATTCAGTCAGCTTGTTTTTTCTACTAGGAGGAGGGTGGTAGAGGCAGAAAAAATGGACTGACCTTTCTTCCAGTGTGAGTGTGGTTTGGACTAGTTCAAATGATGTGTGGTAGAAATTGAAGGTTGTAGTGTGGTTAAGACGGTTGATCATGGAGTTCTTTGCGATGTCAGCAATTCTACCTCTGTGAGAGTGGCGGGGGAATGACTTTGACGGAATAACCAGTGGGTGTTAGATCCACGCACTTTGGTTCATTGCCTGATGTTTTTAGCCATGTTTTTGTCAGGAAAAAGACGTCGATATTCTGATCGTTGATAAAATTAACTATTTCTGTGCGCTTTTCCGGTGGTCCTAGTGATTGGGCATTGAATAATGCGATGCGCAGTGGTATCTTTTGGATAGTTAACACAAAGGTTGATGATTTAATAGGGATTTGAATTAGGTTATTTAAATTAACGGCTGAGTTTTTAAATTTCTGTGCCGGAAAGGGCAAAAGGGAGATAACTGGAATTCTTCCTGTTCTACGCCGGCCAGTTTTGAAACAATGTTTCTTTTTTCGCTTCCGTTTACATTTAAGTAATGATGAATGTAGTCCCAGATCATTTAGTCTAGTGCACAATGTAGTGTGGAGAGCCAAGGAGTGGTCATTTAAAGTGATTAATGAGGGTCCATCATAGCATAAACGGATGGATTGGCGAGTATCACATGATGGTGGTTTGTTCAACAACAAAGGAAGTTGTAGCAGTGGAGCAAGACAGCTGAGAAAAAGTTTAATTTTTCTCGTTTCCAAAACAAGAAGATGAAACACATTCAGATAGAACAGCCAATGCATGATGAACACAATAACGCAGACGAAGACAGACAACAAGCACATATATCATGAAAAATGGCACAAAAATCAGGGACAGCTGCTTCGAGCCAGTTAAGCGATAGTGGCCATCTTGAATAACATATATGTATATAGGTGCCTCGTTAATCCGGACACCTTCGTTCCCAGTGAATATGTCTGGATTAATGAGTTTTCCGGATAATTCAATCATGCACATTTTTATTTTACAATGTCATCATACCGTATGTATGTACATGTATATGCTAGTTGTAAATGCACTGTATATTCACTAATCGTTGAAATAAATTAATGAATACATCTATTGACTTGTGTTTATTTCACATTATTATAACATGTGCATGCACATGCATGTACAGTACATGTAAATATAACATAGACGTACAGTAAATATAAGTTTAAACAATTACAAATCAAACACATCACACTATGTACATGTACTTGTGTGTACTGTACCTACATTTATTACGTCAATTTCCTGAAGAAATCTGTAACCTTTGTTTGCCTGGATTCTTTGGCGGATCGATCTGCAATGATTATTGATAGTATCCATAGATTCTCAAGGGCTTCACTATTGTGTTTTATGGTGTCACCATAATACAGTATATGTAAAAAATACAACGAATACAAACTGACATCTCACAGTTAAATGCGTTATTGTAAACTAATAAAATGCAGTCATTTTTATAAGTCGTATTTTACGGTTGAGCTGATCATTGACATCCCCATTTTATTCTGAAATGAAGCCCTATACTGTCCACAGCTTAAATCAGTCAACTGTATTTGTGCAGCCATCAGTAAACTGATTATTTCATACAATTGGCAAAACTTAATTTATTAGCCATATGTTATTTCAAAAGCGTGGATGATTTGATCCCAGTGTGTTTATTTAATTATGAACACCCCTGTAGGCAACAAGCTAAAACAGACATTGTTTATACAATCGCTGGTTACAATATGGTGTAGCTACTTAGTTTTTCCACACACATGATCATGTGATCAATTGATAACTTTAACATACCACTAGAATTTGACCAATCAGGGATTGATACATTGACACCACCAAATTTGCATAGGTGAATCTGTGTTATACAACTATTTTCATATACGATTATTCGAACTTTCTTATTTTTGGACAGATTATTTCCTGATTATTGAGACAAGTTTTATAGTAATTTTACACTTTGGTCCCTGATTTTGATTTCAGGGTCTGGAATGCGGATTGCTTGATTAATGGATCAAATTAACACTTAGGAATTCCGTTCCTGTTGAATTATGTCCGGATGGTGAGGTTTCTGGATAAATTGAGTCCGGATTAACGAGGCTGCTCTGTACATTATGATTAGATATGAATTAATATACAACAATATAAATACCATAGTAAAAACTCTATTGTTAAGGGTCTTGACTTGGGATTTTTAGCTGTTACGGCTTGTAAGCATAATAACACAAACATGTATGAATTGATTTTTTTTTCATGAAGCCCAATTTGGGAAGCATTTGAAGAAAACATATACATATACAAATTGATTCATACCACTTCATTAGCTTCATTTCTTGCAACCTTCCGCCCCATTTGTTTTAAAATTATAGACACAATCAGACTTAGCACACGTGTTATACCCTAACACAGAGACAAGTTCAGTGTTCTTCTATCCAGATCATGTTCATGGTCAAAGGCCATAAGATATCATTTGTATTTACTGCACTCATTTAATAAAACATTAAAAATATGATGGTTACTAAAAAGTTGGAGTTTTCAAAGAATAGCAGAAATTGTATATGTATGTAGGCATGGTAATTAAACTTAAGTCCCACTGCTTTAAGGTGGTGTCCCCACATGGTGGCATAGTAAATAACTTCAGTCCCACTGTTTTAAGGTGGTGTCCCACATGGTGGCAGAGTAGTTAGCAGATGTCAAAGGGTGTATAAGTCTTAGCAGAGTGGAGTAATTTTCACTGTGGCAATGGACAGGTTTCATTACTCAGCAGTTATAAAGAATAACGTACAATGACAGGCAGAATGGATTTGGATTTCTGGAAATTGTTTTGTCCATGATAGTCTCAATCCCATTTAGGGACTCTTGTTTTTGAAAATTATATATGGAGTTTATATCAGTTTTCATAATCTTGTTTGCTACCAAGTTTTTCTCTATTTTCTGCTACATAATATGTTCTGATAGAATTGTTAGAAATATTTGGGGCATGGGAGAGGGTGTGCGTGTCGCATTGGATGGATGGATGAATGATGCATTCTTGTGTTGCATATCCTACATGTATGAATGAAAACATTAAAATGTATGAACGTTTTGTCTGTTGTCAACTGTAATGTGTCGTCATTTTTGTTGTGTTGTTCCATAAATTTGAAAGGGATGTTACCTTTCTTCATACATCCATCTGTATTTCGCCTTGTTGATTTATGAATGTAGTTTTTGTGTGGCTGTATAATGACAATAAACATAAAGGTTAAAAAAGGTGTTAAATGGCTGCCATATGAAATGTTCATATTGTTCTATATCAAATAACATCAATTTCTACATGTGCAAAGTGTGGGTAGTTTTTGTACATGTATAGCCTACATGCAGGATGCACTTGAAAGCAACACTGTGTGTTTGATGTAAAGCAACACTGTGTGTGATGTATTTGTTTATAAGTCTAGTCCAACTGCAAGCAACATCGATCATGGACTGCCACTGCATAATGCACCAGCAGATCAGGGTGTATGTCGCTTGTTCTACTGATTACTCCTAACAAATTGCATACACCCAGATCTACTGGCAGATTATGCAACAGCAGATATGGGCCTGGGCAGTTTGTGCTTGGACTCAACATATAAGTGAGTGAATATGGTATTCACAGGAACAGAAATGATAGCTGTGAACTAGATATGGTTTGATTGAGTGATGAAGTGGCATCATTGCCATGTCAGATGTGCTGACAACTGTTTAAAAGCTGGTTTGCTGTCAGTATACAATAGGGCTTTATTTGTCGGAAATTAAGTGAAGTCACTGTGTGCTACGAAGCCCCCACTTTGTTGGGGGTGGGTTGTAGTGGAAATTGGGTTATCATTATCTAGAGGGTGATCGCCTTTGGTGTTATTGCCCGGATTGAGTAAATATCAATATAAAGTGTGAAACTTATAGGTGGAATAGATAGAGATCTGAGCAGATATATAAAACAGAATGACACGAGCCCCCGTACATGAAATAACAATTTAATCAATTACATAAACAACCGTCATAATGTATTACATTAGGAAGATACACTTCTTTTTTAAATAAATCATTCACCGAATTTCAAAACACAAATATACTTATATAAATAGCCGATCTGTTTTAAATGGTAGAATTAGTTCATCATAGAATTGAGTGAACAATCGAAGTCATTGCCTTGTACAACTCCATAACCTGATTATTTCCAGTTCATTCAAACTTCAGTGTGACTGTTCTCCAACTTCACTGTGACTGTTCTTCTTGGTCCTTTCCACTTTTCCCTTCTCCAAACTCCCTATTGTCTCGCCTCTTTTGGCCCTCGAACTTTGTGTGGGTATGTGGATATGTAAGTACGTGATACGTAGATACTTCGATAGGTAGGTATGTGGATACGTCCTGTGGAGCTATTTCACCTTCCGAAAATAAACAGAGAAGCAACCTAAATTTCCTGTCAGATATCCTACTGGGAATCGATCATTACTCCCCTCTTGTTATGTCAGATATCGTTCTATCGGAATTCAACAGATGCCGAAGGCTATCTGGTCAAGCTAAACATGGCAGACCATAAACAAACCTAGTTTCATAATGTTAATGTACTTCGTAACAGCTATTTCAACCTGACTCACATTATCATCACCCGAGACATGGCTTAACTACGTTAATTCTAGCGAATACACACATTCAAGTCTCTAGCATATATGAAATCTCACTTCATGGTTTAACAACATTAATTTCAGTCAATACACACTCAAGTCTTTATCAGACGTGAAATCATCTAAGGTCGGTGAATTCACACGGCATCTCGTAACTCGTATCAACTAAGGTAAGGCATGAAATTCTTAGATACATATTTTCCTATGACAATCAAGATGACACATCCAAACAATTTGTCAAACTTATATAAAGAATATCATTGTACGGATTCATATAGATGAACTCACACAGTTGTATTCATATCAAGAAAATTGATCTACAAATCTAAACAAATAAATTCATGCAAATATAAGCAAATAAATCAAACAAATCATTGTATTGATATCAACAAATTACATGAGACTAGCGCAAAATACCTTGTGCTTTCAAGCTTCGCTCGCTTCTACGGCCAAAATCGTGTCCGTCGACTTTCCAGACATCTGATCCCTTGGATAATTATTTACGAGTGAATTTCTTCTAAATTCTCAGAGTCTCCTACATTTGTTTTCTCTTGCAGAAAAGTGTAGACTGACTAAAATTTTTCTGATGGGACATATTAAAACCAAGGAATTTTCGTGTGGGAATCATGCCCCTTATTTAACATAACCAATCCGGATTAAATATATCTCCTGCCTTTTCTAACTAGGCGCCAAAATTGTAGTCTGCGTGACCTCTAAATTTCCAAATAACTGATCCTGGACAGCCTCAAATCTGACAATTCCGATACAAGATCGAAAGTTAACCCCATCCTTCCAGTCTGTCTGTCTGTTAAATAAATGACCGCTTCATTAAGAATCACTTCTCTCATGACACAGACATTACAAAACTGTGCATTATGGTGATTTAAGACGCCACAGTCCCCATAGATCTAATTAATCGTTCACCTACTCAGATTAATGTGCTCTTCATAGATCGACAGAAATTTGCACCCTTACACTGTGTAAAACACCATGAAGTTTGTTTTACCAAACCAAACCATAAATGTTGTTACGCATCTGAGATGCATTCAAGTTACAATGCTCAAAGATTGTGATATTATTTACATTAAATATCATAGATGTGATATTATTTACATTAAATATCATAGATGTGATAGTATTTACATTAAATATAGTAGATGTGATACTTTTACATCAAATTTAGTAGATGTGATATTATTTACATTAAATATCATATATGTGATATTATTTACATTAAATATAGTAGATGTGACATTATTTACATTAGATATCATATATGTGATATTATTTACATTAAGTATCGTAAATGTGATAATATTTACATTAAATATAGTAGATGTGATATTATTTACATTAGATATCATATATGTGATATTATTTACATTAAATTTACATTAAATATTGTAGATGTGATATTATTTATGTTAAATACCATAGATTTGATATTATTTACATTAAATATAATGTGATATTATTTGAATTAAATATAATATTTGTGATATTTACATTAACATATTTTCAAAATTGCAGGCTGTTACGTTTCTTAGGTAGTTCCAATAACATTGTACATTTCCATGATACAGTATACATGTAGATGTTCTCCAAGTTCTATAATTATCTGGCCCCATATTGCCTAAAGTGCTGGAGCAAATTCTTTATGTCTCTTAAGTCTAATAAAATAAAAAAGTTATCAAGACTTAAAAAACTTTTTTCCTATCTTTTGTTATCTGCATCATTGCTAAATTTCAATGAGGCAGATTTATTCAAAAATACGGTTACAGGATCTAAAGATTTTGAACCTAATGGTAAATGCATTTCTAGAAAATGGGACTTAGTTCTTTCATTTGGCTAGAGTCACAGTCATGCTCAGAATACTTGGATGATAAGTGACGACCATGTAGCTCTGGTGTAGCCATGGTAGTATTGGTGTATAGCATCTTTGATTCACAACCAAAAAATTTGGGCTGGAATCCTACTATTGGATCACCAAATAATCTTCTTGTGTTGCTGTGCCAAACACCTCTCTGGTCTCTCAAACATTTGAATAAAGAGGCATAGTTATCAGAATGATCTTGAAACATTTTTCTGAATTTAGAATCCATATTCTGCTGTACCAATGTAGATTTATTAATTTTTCTTGAACTTTATTTCAGAACATCATAGGAGTGTACAAGCCAAAGGATGAGGAGCCTTATGGTCAGCTTAATCCCAAGTGGACCAAATGGTTACACAAACTGTGTTGTCCATGCTGTTTTGGACGTAGCTGTCTTGTACCCAACCAGGGTTATCTCTCGGAAGCTGGTGCTAGTCTTGTAGACCAAAAACTGCAGTTAAACATAGTCCCAAAGACAAAGGTTAGCCCTTAGTTTAAACATGGTCCCAAAGACAAAGGTTAGTACTTAGTTTAAACATGGTCCCAAAGACAAAGGTTAGTACTTAGTTTAAACATTGTCCCAAAGACAAAGGTTAGTACTTAGTTTAAACATAGTCCCAAAGACAAAGGTTGGCACTTAGTTTAAACATTGTCCAAAAAACAAAAGTTAGCACTTAGTTTAAACATAGTCCCAAAGACAAAGGTTAGCCCTTAGTTTAAACATGGTCCCAAAGACAAAGGTTAGCACTTAGTTTAAACATAGCCCCAATACAATGTTTAGCACTCTTTTCAACATACAAAGGACAACTCTCAGTTAAGCCAAGGTTAGTACTTGATTCAGGATAGTTGCAAAGAGACGGGTTGATGCACAGTTACACATTATCTCAAAGACAAGGGTTGGCACACAGTTAAATAGAGTCCCAAAGACAAAGGATAATGGTTAATTGAACATGGTTATAAAGACAAAGGTTAGCACTTGGTTAAACATTGTCCCAAAGACATAGTTTAACACACTGTCCTAATTATTTGAATTGATTATCAGTACTTCAGATAACATGGAATTATATGAAAATGGCATTCGTGAGTTCCTGCAATTTACTGAAGAACTTAACTAAATTCCCACTGTAATTAAAGGCCACTGTGCCTTCTCCACTCCCACCTGGTCTTTTGCCACAAATTTGGTAGCTACCTGGCTTCCAAACCAGGTCAAACGAAATGGCCAGCAACTAGTAACACAACAACACAACTAGCTAAAGAAACCACAAACACATTGAAAACCAAGAAAACAACTAGGAAGCATTTCATCACCGGAATTCCATGTCCAAGTTTCCTCAGTCCCTTGACACCTCATTTTTGATATTTGGACATTTATGTTGGGGTGTAAAGTCCATGGACTAACGAAAGTTGGAATTGGCCATTTGGTGTCAGCATAGAGTAGCCGCTTACTAGCTGGCCTGGTAATCTTTAATGATCTTTCATTGAGATATACCTGCATGAAATCGATAGGAATATGATTTATTTTGTAGAAATTGCAAGCATAGCTTTTGTTATGTCTTTAATCTGCTGACAGACAAGAAGAAACTACAGCGTTGATGAAATTTGACCTGAATCTCACCATTTGCATTTCTAGTCGCATGACTACACAAATCTTGGAACCTACATGTTTGGAGAAAAAGTTCCCAATCAGGAAATACCATTAGATTTGATAGATTTTGGTCAAAAATTGGAAAAACCAAAATTTTTCAGCTGCCACTTATCACAAGAACCTTCCAAAGAAATAACTGTCTCATAATTGAATAGATCAGGAGTTAAATTTATTCAGTTATTATCATAATGTTTTGAAGTTCAGTCAGTTGAGATGCAATTGCTGTATTGATCATTTGGGTGCTAAACATATTTCTATAGTCAATCCAGATGTTCAGACAATTGGTTTGGTCATGTAAACTCACTTCCGCTTTGTTCACACAATATTGTTTTTTTTTCCATTTATTTTTTTATGTACAAGTTATGAAGACCAGTCAAGTATCACAATATGCCAGTGTGGTTGCAATGTCTGACCATGTTGAGTGTAAGAGAAAAGTATTCAAGCTTTTCTTCCTCATTTCCTCTTTTGATATATGATGTTAACAAAATATATGGTGCTTGTTGCTTGGTAGAAATTACATTGCTTTCTTTGGAATTCCTTCTGAAACTTACACATTATCCATGAAAAAGAAGTGAAAGACAGAATTGTGTACCAGTAAAAATAGCAGTTGTGTCCAATATTTCATCATACAGATGTATGAAATGAAACCTCTTTCTTGTTGCCAGTTTTCAGCTGTAGCCTATTTTAGAGGTTGGTGTTTAGCTGTAGCCTATTTTACAGGTTGGTGTTTAGCTGTAGCCTATTTTAGAGGTTGGTGTTTAGCTGTAGCCTATTTTACAGGTTGGTGTTTAGTTAAGTTCCTCCTCATTACTTTAATGATCTGACATGAAAATATGCAAAATCAGTAATTTCAGTCTCAAGGGACAATTTTGAACTTCTCCCAATTCTTGAAGACTTTGCTGTTTTCTGGCTAGAGAGAGGTAATTTTGCCAAATATTGGTGTCTGTCTTGGAATTGATTTGTGATTAAATGCACTTTAAAGCAATGCCAAACTTTTGCTTGATTATTATAGCATCTAGTAAGGATAAAGCTAAAATTACAGTTCCATTCTGTTAATACATATTAAGGATTTGAATAGAATGAAGGAAAAGTAATGGCAAATTTTTTTTAACAGTTGATTGGGAGATTTAAAAAATAAAATTTCTGGAGCCACCATTGGAAATAAGGACCACTAGGTATTCCCAGTTGATACAGCAGAATCATCCCTGCAAAAAGTTCATGGTCTGGGTGTCCGTGACAATGATTGCATTAGATATACAGTCTGTCGTTAGATTACATTGAAGGTAGACAATAGGGCACCAACTAATCATACATGGATTATCAAAAACAAAAATGGTACTTCCTTTCATACAAAAATATTTAATTTTTAAGGGTTTTTTTTGTTTAACTTTAAAACAACCCTTGCTTAGAAGACTGTTTTCATTCCAACATATGCAGTTTTCAGAATAAAGTTAACATTTTTATTCTGTAATTTAAAATGAGTTGTGTGCATATTTATATGAATTTCAGTAGTTATTATTGTTTGTAGTGACACATCCTGTGTGTTTGTTACATGGTCACAAGTCTGATTCAGATGTTGTGGGAGAATCTCAAAATTGAAACAGCTTATTTTTAAACAATGCACATTTTCTAAACCAAAATGTTTCTGATTCCATTCAGTAAGGGTCATAAGTGATCCTTGAAAAGATCAGACGAAAAAACCTGGAAATTTGTTTATTTTAAAAAACATGGGAACCATGTATTCAGGAAATGGAAAATATGAACACCTCTCAGGAAATTAAAATTGGGATTGAGAGCATCAAAATTGGGATTGAGAACATCAAAATTGGGATTGAGAACATCAAAATTGGGATTATCAAATTGGGATTGAGAGCATCAAAATTGGGATTGAGAGCATCAAAAGTGGATTGAGAGCATCCAGAGCCAAAACATTCTTTAAAGATGTGGATTTTGATTATAAATATCATCACCATCTTTTAAAAAATTGGAGTCAAAAACAGTTGTGTAATTTTGATATATTTTATAGGCACCTATAATACACTGAATACCAAATGCACATTTAAATATATTTAAATTTGTAAAGAACACATTTACATGGTAAGGAAAAAACATACTGATGCATTACCATAAGCAAATCAATATTTACGTCAATCATATGGCAGTCAGATATGTCAGATGGATTTGACCAATCAAAAGCAAACTTGTAGGGTTATGGGTTCCATTTTATCACTCTCAGCAGCTCGTGTACACTTTGTGAAAACAACCAAGCCATTCAGAGAAAAACAGGAATTAAATCTTATATCAGAACAAACAGAAAATCTGTTTTATTATATATATTATGTCCATGATAACATGCAGTCTTGACACAACAATATCACATTATGCATGAACTTGCCTTCACAGAATTCATGGTTGCGCTTAACTAGTTCTTCCAGCGTGCCACACAATACGTGTCATGAGGTGTATTCTTGTTCTGAGCCTTGTAATGCCAGCATCATTTGTGATGCACCAAACATGCCAGAGTGGGTGGTATTACAGAAAAGGAGAAAAGTTCTACAGTGACTTTCAACCTCTGTTAAAAAAAACATATATTTGAAAAAAAATTTGAGACCTTAATTTTCGGGGCCAAAAATTATCACTTTCAGAAATGGATTTTGTGTCCACATTTGAGATTATTGACATTAAATGTAAAGCAGATGGGTCTGAACTGTATATAGACTGCTGAACCTTTGCAAAAAGTAGGACAAGTTTTAGATTTTTTGAGTGGAAAAGGGCAAGGACATGAAAATCATGTTTCCAATTAGCAAAAAAACCCAAAGCAAAATAGAAATGTAATTTTCACCATTCTGCACATGCATGGGTGAAATAGCCAGTCAAAACAGTCTTTTGTACATCTAAGCATCAAGCACAGTGAAAATCTCTCAGAAACAGCTGTGTTTGGGTGCAATCTGAAGTAACCTCAAAAATGCATTTCCTACCTCCATTTCAGGCAAAAAGGAAAAGAATCTCTAGGTGAAAACAGTTAAGCTGTATGTGATTTTCATTTTTTTCTCAGTTGCTCTGAAATTAATCATGTGCAGCGACATTTTAAAAAATGCAGACAGGTACAGTAATTAAAGTCTTTCAATTGTGAAACTGTTACACTGGAAATTTGCAGGTAAAGGCATGGTGAACATGTTAGAGTAAGACATTGGCAGGAAGGGCAGGGTGGAAGTGTTAGACTGGGAAATTGGCGGGAGGGGCAGGTTGAATGTACTAGACTGGGAAATTGGCAGGGAAGGGCAGGGTAATTATGTTATACTGGGAAATTGACAGGAAGGGCAAGGTGAAAGTGTTAAAACTGGGAATTGGCAAGAATGGCAGGGTGAAAGTGTTAGACTGGAAAATTAGTGAGCAGGGACGGGTGGAAGTTTTAGACAGGGAAATTGACAGAAGGGCAAGGTGACTGTTAGAATGGAAATTGGCAGGAAGGGCAGGGTGGAAGTATTAGACTGGGAAATTGGCAGAAAGGGCAAGGTGAAAGTGTTAGACTGGGAAGTTTGTTGGAAGGGCAGGGTGGAAATGTTAGACAGGGAATTTGACAGGAAGGGCAAGGTGAGTCTGTTAAACTGGGAAATTAGTGGGAAGGGCAGGTTGAATGTGTTAGATGTGGAAATTGGCAAGAAGAGCAGGATGGAAGTGTTAAACTGGGAAATTGGTGGGAAGGGCAGGTTGAATGTGTTAGATGTGGAAATTGGCAAGAAGAGCAGGATGGAAGTGTTAAACTGGGAAGTTGGTGGGATGGACAGGAGGAATGTATTAGACTGGGAAATTAGAGGGAAGGATTGGGTGAATGTGTTAGACTGGGAAATCGTCAGGAAGAGCATGGTGGAAGTGTTAGACTGGGAAATTGATGGGAAGGATGGGGTGGAACTGTTAGACTGGGAAATTGTTGGAAAGGACAGGAGGAATGTATTAGACTGGGAAATTAGTGGGAAGGACAGGGTGAAAGTGTTAGACAGGGAAATTGGCAGGAAGAGCAGGGTGGAAGTGTTAGACTGGGAAATTGGTGGGAAGGATGGGGTGGAAGTGTTAGACTGGGAAATTGGTAGGAAAGACAGGGTGAAAGTGTTAATCTTGGAGATTGGCAGGAAGTGCAGGGTGAAAGTGATAACCCGGAAGATTGGCAGAAAGGGCAGGGTGAAAGTGTTACATTGGGAAATGGGCAGGAAGGGCAAGATGAATGTGTCAGACTGGGAAATCGGCAGGAAGGGCAGGGTGAAAGTGTTTTACTGGGAAATTTCGTGGGAAGAGCAAGGTGAAAGTGTTAGTCTTGGAGTTTGGCAGGAAGTGCAGGGTGAAAGTGTTAATCTGGGAGATTAGTGGGAAGAGCAGGGTGAGAGTGTTAGACAGGGAAATTTGCAGGAAGGCCAAAGTGAAAGTGTTAACCTGGAAGATTGGTGGAAAGGGCAGGGTGAAAGTGTTACACAGGGAAATGGGCAGGAAGGGCAAGGTGAATGTGTTAGACTGGGCAATTCACAGGAAGGGCATAGGGGAAGTGTTAGACTGGGAAATCGGCAGGAAGGGCATAGGGGAAGTGTTAGACTGGGAAACTGGCAGGAAGGGCAGTGTGAAAGTCTTGGACTGGGGAATTGATGGAAAGGAGAGGGTGGAAGTGTTAAATTGGGAAATTGACAGGAAGGGCAAGGTGAAAGTATTGGACTGGGAAATTGGCAGCAAGGGAAGGGTTAATATTAGATAGGGAAATTACATGAAGGGCAAGGTGAAAATTGCAGACTGCAAAATTAGAAGGAAAGGCAAGGTGAATGTGTTAGATAAGAGAAATTGGCAGGAAGGGCAAGGTGAACGTGTTAGCCTGGAAGATTGGCAGGGAGGGCAGGGTGAAAGTGTTAACCTAGGAGATTAGTGAGAAGGGCAAGGTGAGAATGTTAAACAGGGAAATTGGTGGGAAGGGCAGGGTTGATGTATTAGACTGTGAAATGGGCAGGAGGTCAAGGTGAAAGTGTTAGTCTGGGAAATTGGTGGGAAGGGCATAGGGGAAGTGTTAGACTGGGAAACTGACAGGAGGGGCAAGTGTGAAAGTGTTAACTTGTGAGATTTGTGGGAAGGGCAGGGTGAGAGTATTAAACAGGGAAATTGGCAGGAAGGGCAGTGCTGATGTACAAGACTGGGAAATTGGCAGGAGGGGAAAGTTGAATGTGTTAAACTGGGAAATTGACAGGAAGGCCAAAGTGAAAGTGTTAGTCATGGAGATTGGCAAGAAAGGCAGTGTGAAAGTGTTAACCTGGAAGATTGGTGGGAAGGGCAGGATGATGTGTTAGACAGGGGAAATTGGTAGGAAGGGCAGGTTGATGTGTTAGACACGGGGAATTTGGTAGGAATTGCATGGTGAAAACACATACTGGTCTAGGTCCTAAACGCAAATGGTGCCCCTTGGATAGCGAGGTCAAATGCCATGACCGTTCTTTGCACTACTGGTCATAGACCAGAAGAGCTTATGGGATGGTCTGTTGTACATTGTTCATTTTGTTGTCCATCCATCCATTAGCACAGTTGTGTTATAGCTACTCCTTCATGGATGGTCATATCAGCATGGGGTTTTCACTAAAAGACATCTTATGATGTGTAGTTGATTCTAAAGTGGGTTCCCACAGGTCCTGGAATCCTGGAAAAGTTTCGGGATTTAAAAAATAAATTTCAGGGCTTTGAATAGTCCTGGAATTTCTCAAAACCTTATAAAGGTTTGGGAGAGGCATGCAGTTACTGACAATGGAGTTAAAAAAACCGATAGCCACTGATTCCATAAAGCATCAAGGCCAATTCAAAAACTTGTTTCAAACATGGCGATTAATTTACTTGACAATGCAAGATATTGTCATCCTTGAGTTTTATGAAATATTCCTGGAAAAGTTTTGGAAAAGTCGAGGAATTTTGTTTTTTTTAAGTCTGCAGGAACCCTGTCTAAATGAAAATGGTGCTGATCTGAAGTCATCTCTGGTTGCCATGGCATCCCTCTTGATAACCTTCTTAGTGGCAACTCTTCCTGAACAAAAGTTATATTGATGTGGAGTTTTCACCAAAAGAATTCTTACGATGTACAGTTATTCTTAAATAAACATGGTGCCAATCTGGCATCCAATATGGGTACAACATTTGCTATATTGAAAATCTTGTTATTGTGAATCATCCTGAATGGATGGTCAAATCAGCATGAGATTTTCACTAAAAGACTTTCAGTAATGTCTGCTTGGTCCTAAATGAAAATGTTACTGATTTGATGTCTGTTAAGGCTGACAAAATGGTTAGCTTAAAAATCTTATTATCTCTACTTCTCCTGAATGAATGGTTATGCCATGAGATTTTAACTAAAATACTCCATGTTGATCTTAAATTGATTTGCTGTCCAGTATGTGACCATTTTGAAAATCTTGTTTTAGCTATTCCTGTTAAAGCGAAAGTCATTTTGACATAGGGTTTTCATGAGAAGAATTCTTATGGTGTACTTTTGATCCTAAATGAAAATGATTAACCCTCAATATGGCCACCATGGCATCTGTCTTGAAAATAATGTTATCTCTACTCCGAAATGGATGGCTATATCAAAATGGGGTTTTCACTAATAGACTTCTTATAATAAATAGCTAGTTGTGCCTAAATTACAATAATGCCAGTCATACATTCAGAATGGCTGCAATGATGGCTGTCATGAAAATCTTGTTGCCACTACTTCCACTGAATGGATGATCATTATGACATAGGGGTTTGATTGAAAGCCATTTAATGATGCCTGCTTTGTCTTAAATGAAAATGATGCCAAAATGACATCTAGTATGTCCACTGAAGCAGCTAATTTGACAGTTTTGTTATTGCTAAAGAATATCAGGGAAGGTGTCAATATTAGCACTTAAAAAGAAGAAATGGTCTTATCTTGTATTTCTAGAAATTCATTTGCACAGTAGAGCATCTGTCCGTTCAAGGGACTCATGATTTTAGCTGTACATGCTTGTGGGCATGATAACACAAACAAATGGGAATGGATTTTTGTCAGAGCCAGTTTTTTATCTGAAGGATGTCATAAATGATGACCATTCAAAAACTCGTTCTTTTTTCTATAAAATAATAAGTATACATGTAACCTAACTGTACACGTGGGTACATCTTGTCTGACAAAAATGGTTTCAGCACAGTAATGCTAGTTCTGTATCACAGAACAGGACCATACTTTGTGGATGGTTTGCACTTGGGGAAAGGAAAAGCCTATCAATTTTGGGTCAAAATATCCATGGACCATGTCATTGTGCCTAAAATAAGAAGGTTCATTTTTAATGATTGGTATATATTTAAAGGGAAACAAAAACTATTAGCACAGTAAATTGACTTTTCTATAAAGTGTTTTTAAAACAGAGCACACAGCAATGAGAGTCGGAGCTTCCAGGAATTTCAATTTCTAGTTCTAGATCTCTCAGTTTTCATAATGATTAATTGGGACTTGGAATTTCAATTTCTAGTTCTAGATCTCTCAGTTTTCATAATGATTAATTGGGACTTGGTTTTTTAGATACAGAACTCCAGTTGGAGAAATGTATCTATGAATTTACATATTCAGAATTGTATAGAGGGTATGCACTGCATACAATATAAGTATAGCTGCTGATTATTTACTTTAGTACAATCGAAACTTAATCCACTTTTGTCAATCCTAAATTACCTTAAATGTGTAAAAAAAAAAATTCTTTTTTTTGCAGGTTGTAAAATTGACCAGTAAAACATTTAATTACACTGCAATAGATAGAGCCAAATCTACAACTAAGAAAAATATATCTGAAAGATTTCCAACAGTGGGCAGAAGGTTCCACAGGATAGGTTTACCACCAAAAGTAAGTATTTACAATTGTTGGTTCATTATAATATGCTTATTTTAATGCTGATATTTTGAGATTATTTAATTGGGATTGTTTCCCATGGGTCTGCTCAGTAGAATAAAGTTTTTCAGTTTGGATAGTCAGGTTATCCCTGGTGTCTTGTTTACGGTGAAAATATTTGTGCTGATCTGATATTCAGTAGCCTCCAATAAATTTGTAGCATCATTAATGCACTTCAGTTTTCCAGGCTCATAAAAACGCTCCATGAACATTCCCTATTTTCTCCATATAGTCAACAGAGAGTACATGGAAATGTCATGGAAACTACAAGAACAAAAACTTAATATGTGCTGACATGGAAAAAGGAAATTACATGGTCATCACGTATATCACATGAAAATAGCATGGAAAAATTGGACTTGGAAAGAAATAGCCTGTCAGTGCACTCTAAACATGAACACTGTGGACTTAAACAAGTTGCAAAATTAAACCAGGATGTTTATTTACCTTTGAAGTTGGTCCACCAGTTTCTGCAAGGTTTCAGTGACTTGAGTGATGTTAAGCATCACTAAGGAGAAGGACTTTGGGCCTCGTTATTTCCTTCGATTTATATGCCACTACAAGCCAGGGGCTATGAATGGAATTAACACCATCTCTAGATAGGTCACCGTTGCCAGCTGAACTGAAGGAATCTAAATGTGTTAACTCTGAATCAGTGTCACTTACAGAGGTGTGCAAATGCAGCCATCAAAACGAGCCAAGGTTCCGACATGTTAACCCTATCTGTACCTTGGTGGATAGAGCAGATATTTTTGTGCTGCTTTGTCCTAAAGACATCTATTGGATTTCGTAAGATGCCTCCCTTAGTGTGTAATGCCAACTAACCAGTAGCATGTAGCAGCGGTACATTGTCTGAAAATGGTGGAGGTAATTAACTTCAAAAGGATACTGTGCAAGTTTAACATCAAAAGTATGACTACATACCAGAGGGAAGCATTACAGGTGAATCTGAGTGAAAGGTATTTGTGCAAACATGGACCGGCTGTGGAAAATTGCATATTTATGAGTTCATTCAAGTTGAGTGCATCCATTGTCTCCATCATGTTGGAACTGTGTTCAGATTTGAACAACTTTATATTGATGGATGCGGTGGCTTGCCGCTGCATGCAGTGATATTCACAGACCTGAAGTATAGAAATATCTACTCGATCCGCCAAGGTGTAGATAGGGTTAACATATCGGAACCTTGTCTAGCAAAGATGAAATATAGCCTGTTTAGGATTCTTTTAAAATTTCTTTCAATCTGTAGTCTTTTTCCAGACCCTTTATTTTCTTGACTATTTCTTGACAGTTAAAATCATCATGGACATGTATCAGTGAAGTTTCTCCACATGGGAAATAATTATGAATTTTCACTGCTTATTTTTTGTTGTAAATTCACTGCTTAGTAGAGGCTGAAACTGCTTAATAGAACTCCACTCTGTCATTGTCGATTGAGTTTGGATTATCAGGAGAATGAACTTATAAATAAAAACAAGGATGGATAATTACTTACTATTGGACCCTTGAAATAGAAACAAGGACAGATACTTACCATTGGATATTATGGATAGACACAAAGACAGATCCTTACTTACTGTTGGACCTTACAAATAGACACAAGGACAGATACTTAACTTAGTACTGGACATTACAGATAGTCACAAGGACAGATTTTTACTGTTGGACATTATGGATAGACACAAGGACAGATACTTACTGTTGGACCTTACAGATGGACACAAGGACAGATGCTTACTTACTGTTGAGCACTACAGATAGACACAAGAACAGATACTTACTATTGGACCTTGCAGATGGACGTAAGGACAGATACTTTTGGACATCACAAATAGACACAAGGACAAATACTTACTCTTGGACATTACAAAGAGACACAAGGACAGATACTTACTATTGAGCACTACAGATAGACACAAGGACAGATTCTTAATATTGAGCACTACAGATAGACACAAGGACAGATACTATTGGATCTTATGGATAGACACAAGGACAGATGCTTACTTACTATTGAGCACTACAATTAGACACAAGGACAGATGCTTACTTACTATTGAGCACTACAATTAGACACAAGGACAGATGCTTACTTACTATTGAGCACTACAAATAGACACAAGGACATGCACTTACTATTGGACCTTACAGATAGACACAAGGATACTTAATATTGGGCCTTCAGATGGCCATAACTGATCTCATTATATCTGTAAAAGTGCAGGATATACCAAAAACTTTTGATGTTTGAACATAAAATTTAAACATCTGAGTAGAGTTTGGAAACAAGGAAAATGCAATTGCTAACAAATTTGTATTAAATTCTGGACATGGTAACATAATTGCCATTTTTAATGCTTACCCAAAAGTTAGCAAAATTGATCAGATCTGTAAGTACATTGTGTGCCTGTAGATTGGGGTGTGTTATATTGATTTGTCAGTGTATTTTGCAATGACAAATCTAGGTTTTTGCATCTTTGTACTTATGTATTCATTATACATTATGCAACAGCAAATAGGTTCATTGTTTATATTCCTGCCAAAAGGCAGACAGTATCCTGTCAAGAAATCTGGCTGTCCATACATCCATTCTGTTTTGTTTTCACAATATCAAGAGTTATACACCGTCTTCCATTGCCAAAATTTTTAAAATAGCTCACATTTGGGTCAGAAAGAAACATATAAATTTCTTCACTGAAAAGGTCAAGGGTCAGAATTTCTGTAACAAAGAAGAAAAATGATTCTGCACATCAACACAAGTTGATTGTTGCATAATAACTTTAGGTCTGGATCTTGTACCTTGACAAAAGTTTGTTGTGGCCTTGTACTTAAAGTGTGGAAGTGGCCAGTTTATTTTTGGAGTCAAAATGTCAAAGGTCATTGAACATTAACTTTTTTTCTTAAGTAAGTTCTTAGACCACACATTATTCATTATTAGTACTTAGGGTAAGAGAGAAACCCATCGGTTTTGAGGTCAAATGGCAAGATCATGGCGTGTCTTACAAGATAATGGTTTTGCTTACAAGGAAATAATGGTTTTGTACAGTAAGTTTAGTTCAAGATCACATACATTTACCAGAAATTAAAGTAAGTGAGACCCATTGGTAAAAAATCTCCTGTCAACCATGCCCTCTAATACTGCCTACATAGAGGACTATTAAACATGTGGTAGGTGTATATATTCATGTTACTTGTGTTTCTTCAATTTCAGTCCGGTTCATTCCAGTTATTTGTCACCGGTTATAAAGATGCTGACTACTGGTTGAGAAGGTTTGACAATGAAGCTCTGCCAGAGACAACAGCAAAGAAATTCCAGCAGCTTTTTGAGCGTTTAGTTGTTTTAGATTATATAATTAGAAACACAGGTTAGTGTCTTTAGTGTTTGGCTCACCTGATATGAGGCCAAGTTCATTGTGGTCCTTTTTACATTGTGACATTCATTGTGTCTGTCAACAATTTTATACCAACTGAAATCCAACTTGACATACAGCATCCTTTTTCATGAACGATGTCAATTATGGCCATTGTTACTAAAAGGTGAAAGAAATTTTAAATGAGTAATTTGACCTAATTTGAGAAGAATAATCCTGGCATGCAAGGCACTCAACATGTTTACATACTTTGTTGATCCACTATAAAATGGCTGCCGTTACTAAATAACAAAAAATTCTCTAAGTGACTTTGCAGAAATCACTCAACAGAGTTTGACCAGATTGTTTTTCTAAGTTGTTACATAAAATAACTGTTAAACGACTTTATAAAAAAATTTGCAACAGAATTTGACTTGATTTCATAGAAAGCATACTGGCATGAAGGCCTATAAAAATAATATAAATGATGACAATTTACATCACATATCATAGCTGTAACTTTGAATTGGAAAACCTTTAAATAAATTCTCAAAAACCACTTGACAGAATTAGTCAAAGTTTACAGAAATCATTCTGTGATAAAGGTTTTCAAGTCTTGCAAAAGAACGCCAATCTGCCATAAAATATTAATGTCGTTACTAAAATACAAATAAATGTTATTGCCCTTTATGTCTTTCAGTTAATGCTGTACATACATGACTGAATCCTCTGAATGCATCTGTTCTCACTTATTTCAGTTCATTGCCATGACATTGGTTGAATGTTATGATCCTTAGTTAACCCTTTCAACACTACAGACCGGTAAAGCAGTCCAGGAACAATAACTCCTGCTCAACACTGTAGACCAGTATTCCGTTCTAACATACCTGTCTTGTTTTGGCGATAAATTCTCTGATTGGTCAGTGTCTGGGATTCCCCTATAGTAAATATTTAATTTGTACATTGATTCATTTGCATACTATTTGGATACATTCGGACTTTAAGGTAGGTTCTTTACAAGAAAGGGGGGTTTTTCCGATCTGTAAATGGAAATCTTCTAAGAAGTCGCCTAAGTACATCCAAAATGGCTGACTCATCTGATGATGAATCGGAATTTTCTGGGGACGAAATAATTGAAAATATCGGCAATTTTGATCTTGTAAAGATAAGAAGAGAGGGAACGTATACAACAAGAATGGTGTGATATTGTTGGTGATAGTGATGACAATGAGGAATTTGAAGGTTTTGAACTCGCCAATGTGTACAAGACACCTGAATTTTGTCAGTGGACAAAATCTCCATCGGAATGTAATATTCACACATTTTCTGAATGTGTAGGTCCAGCACCAGTATTTTGATAGATCAGGAACACCCCTTGAATATTTTCAACTATTTTATAGCGACTGTGTGTTTTCAGAAATAGCAAGATAGATTTACAATTACCAACGCACACCTGAAGCGAGAGACTGACCCAAATCAACACAAAGGTGTTTGGACTGATGTCATGTTAATAAAGGCATTTTATGGTCTGTTGATATTGATGGAAGTTATGAAATTCGACAGAGCTGAACTGTATTGGATGAAAAGTGAGAAATTCTGGCTTGTTGGATCAAATTACGGAAAAATTATGTCACGTGACAGTTTTGTCCAGGTAAAATGCTACCTGCATTTCAGTGATGATACCAGTCAAAATCTTCAAGGCGACAAACTGCACAAAATAAGATTCATATTAGGCCACTGTCGTCAGCAATTCAAGTCAAAATATGTTCCAAGCAGAGAAATATCTGTGGATGAAGCCATGGTGCCATTTAAAGGTAGACTTGGAATCAAACAATACATGAAAGACAAACCTGTCAAGTTTGGCATCAAGTTATGGATGGTTGCAGATGCAGTGTCAGGATATTGCCACAATTTCGAGGTCTACCTTGGGAAAAATGGAACTCTTGTGAACAGAAATCTAGGTTTGGCAGCCAGAGTAGTTATTGAAATAACAAGACCTTTGCAAATGAAAGGCTATGTCATCTACACTGACAATTTTGACACCAGTCCTCGGTTAGCAGATTACCTTTATTGCATAAATACCTACCTTTGTGGCACAGTGTGCACAAATCGAAAGGGATATCCAAAGGACTTAGTCTTGTCAAATGCAGTAGCAAGACACCTAGCCAGAGGATCATCAGACTGGCTCATGTGTGGTCCATTACTTGCATCTGTTATGTATATGTAATTAAATTGCTTGTGTGTTGGTTTTTAATTCTTTTTTATTTTAGTTTTGTTTCATTACATTTTATTGTAATGATAATTTTCATTGGATTTGAATCTCTTTTTCTGAAAATTGGCTTGACCTGATTAGATTATAACAATTTCATCAGCACTATTTTTTGCTCACCTTGGTTCATAGTTTTAGTAAACATCGAGTTAAAATGATTGGCTATTACCAAGGTCATTTCGGCCCATGTGTTAGCTGAGTTGTAAGCAGCCTTTCTTTTTTAATTTATTTCAGTGTAAGAATTTGATTCTTAGATAGGGCTATTCTTGCATACATGATAAATGGCATTTTTTTTTTGCGATGTTCAAATTAGTGTCATGTAAGTCTATCACGTGAGCTATCATGTGATCTAAAATTGTGGCTTTAAACAGATGCTTTCTAGTAAATTTAGTCAGTCATATTCTTACACCTTGAGGGAACAAGGTGTTTCTATTGTTGTTGCCAAATTGTTTTGAAGTTCATCTGTTTTTTGGAATTTAATAATTTATTCTCTAGAAGACTAAACAAGTGTACTTTTTTATAAAAGTTCTGGGACAAAGAAATTCGGTGGAAATTTATTCTGGAGTTTAACGGAAACACTATAAACTGTGATTCAACGAGGATCTGTTACCATCAGTACAGACATCATCTGATGTCATCGCCTCCATATTAGAATTTCAGAGAGATTCGAACCTGGATTCAGTTAGAACTGTTTAGTGACGGGACTTATATTTTTCAACTTTGGGATTAAATTTTGGATTATATTCACAAACCGTAAGTCCTATTTCCAATTTTTACATTGTTTTCTAGGGAAATAAATTATTTTGTTAAAATTTACAAAGCTTGTTGACTTCACTCTTTTCTTTTGTTACATTTGTATGAGCTTACACGTAACACAACTTATTGGAAGGACAACAGAATTGTATACTACCTGTCATCTTTCCATGTACCTGTTGAACCTGATTTGACCACAGCATAAGAGAAACAAAGATGGGACTGAGAATGAGCTTCCAGAAACACCAACTGTGCTTGCCTCTGCACAGCACATGGGAGGAGTAGACAGGCTTGATCAGAATACAAGGATAAATCATTCCAAGTAGTCTATGCAGTGGTACCAAAAAGTAGAAGTGAAGTTGCGGGAGTTGGCGTTGTATGATGCCTATGTCATTGAGGGAACTGTCATTGATCGTAATCCTCCTAATGAAAGGAAACGGGACTTGCTGTCATTTCATCTTGATGTTGCTCATGCACTTATTGGAACATTCAGGTCCAAATGCCCTTTCAAGTGTCCAAGAAGTGAAAGTAACAATGACAGTAAACTTGATGACAAAGGCCATTGGCCAACAAGTGCAGGTGGATCAGACAGATTGTGCACTGTATGCAACAAGAAACATCGCAATTATTTGGCAAGCCATCCTGGTACATCAGTGAGGGATAACCCTTACAAAAGGACCAAAACAACAATGGCTTGTGAGAAGTGTGATGTTCCCCTGTGCTGCAATGCTCGCAGCACTTGCTTCCGTGACTTCACACAAAAGTTTACTTCTGGCAATGATATTTGTGCCTGCACAGGTGTGCATGTACATGTAAATGATGTGTTTGCCAAAGAACTGCTTTGGATTTTTGCTAAATTAATCTGGTTCACAGTCAAAACATGTGTTTTATTTCATATTTATTTCCATTGAAATGAACATCAAACCTTGTATACTTCAGGTTTTAAATACCAGTAGAAATATCGTTTACACACCTTTGGATTTGCTTGAATTTTGAGATAACATTGCATTTATTCAAGCCATGATTTGTAAGAACACCACAATGGCTCAAAAACACCACATATTACTTTTTAAACACTGTATTCAACATTTTATAGAGAATACAGTGAAATTTACCTTTAACTTACCTTTTGATTTACCTGTATAATCATCTGTGTGAGACTAAACTTGCTTATGAGAATATTTTCAGGAACCTGAATTTGTCTTCTTTACAATGGTACCAAATATGTATTCCTATCACAAGAAATGAAATTTATACAAGTCATTGAAAATATGTTGCCTACATTTATTAAGATCTTGAAAGATACTTAATGTTAAATAGTAGTCTTTCTCTTGTAGTTACTTAGTGGTGAAAGAGTTAAAGATGTACATATCCAGGCTGTCATGTTTCTGTAAATTCCTATAAATATTTAGATTCTGTATTTTTACTATTTTTAGAAAAATTCCTACAGAATTTCTATATTTTTCAGTTTTCAGAACGACATGCTAAACTGGCAAATTTATGTTAACAAGTTGTATCCAAGGAACTCCATTTTAAACTTGAAATTTAAATATATGTTTATTTTGTGTATACTAGTGTACCAATAGTGTTGATTTTTCTGTGTGGCATGGTGATGCTTTTTTGAAATTTATTTTTGTTTTGTTAGGTGATACTTTTAGAAAGTATTTTTTTTCTAATTTATCATTTTGTTATCAACAATCACTTAGATGCAGGTCTTTGCACATGATGGTAAAATGTTTGCTTTTTTTTGTAATAATGTTCTGCATAAATCAGCCTTGTTAAATACAATTTTTATTTAAGGAAAATTTAAATCAGAAGAGCAGAAGAAAAAAACTTCTGTCAGTTACAATTTTCCTTTAAACTGCATGGCATCTACTGAAGAAACTTTCTTGCAAGCAGACTCTTGCAATTTTTTAGGGTGACTCAATCCCATGAAGAACTACAGCAAGTCTGGCGAGTCTTAATCCCATGAAGAGCTGCAGCAAGTTCATGGTGTCTTAATCCCATGAAGAGCTACAAACTCCCAGCAAGTTTAGGGTGTTTTAATCCCTTGAAGAGCTACCAAGTCCTAGCTAGTTTAGGGTGTCTTATTCCCATGAAGAGCTATTGCAAGTTTAGGGAGTCTTAATCCCATGAAGAGATATGATTTTAAAGTGAATCTGTTAGATAAATCCTCGAGGTGACCAGACAGCTTGTACTTGTCTCATTTAGTCCAGTGTTCAAAACAATTTGCATCAAGTGATGTATATTTCCTAATTCAAATGCCTTCTCTTCTGTGATGGAGTTAAATATATATTTTTAAGTTTACTCATTTATTTTGTAAATACAGTTGGTCAAGATTTTAAGAGTAAATTTTCTTGTGTATCATTCAAGTTACTTGAAAGGCATTTTACAATAATTCATTTACTTTATTTTGCAAGTCTTATAACCAATTTAATGTTGTATTCTGACATTGAATTCATAAGGAACAATAAAAGGAGGCCATTCATCCTACTAGTAGATGTCATCATCTTATTTTTGTTGTAATGTAGACTTTGAGAAGTTTTGAAACCACTTTGCCTTTGCTGTTTGTATTTTGGTTTAGAGCATTACCATTATAGATAAGTCCTTAAATCCTGTGTATTTTAACTTAGAATCACTTTATGTACTTTAGAAGAATCCTATATGTTTATTTTTGATTTCTGTAGAAAACCCTGTATTTTTCACAAATAAATCCTACTTATATAGTTTTGACCTGAAACTGGCTTGACAGCCTGCATATCGACAAATTGTTATGTTCATGCAGTTTTTGTTTGACTTATTGGCTTTTATGACTGATGTGGTTTATGAGAGAATCTTATGAACATAGCTAGTTTGACAGTTGTCAGCGCATCACTGTGAAACGTTTTTCATACTATGTTCCTCATTTGAAGATGCATATTTTGACAAGTCTCTTTGCTTTTGCAATAATTGTTGGAGTTGGTGCCAGTTAAGTCTCGCAACTGAATGTAGAGTGCAGTTTTACATGTTGAGGAACCAGGACAAGTGAAGTTTTCTAGCTCTGTTATGGATCACTGAAATTTGGTATATGTTCTGACAGTGTTGTATAATTCAGATGCTTACATGGGCCAGATTTAACTTTGATTGGAACTAAGTGGGCTGTGTTGTGGAAGTTTAATGTGTGTAATAAAAGCATAAATACGAGTAAATTAAGTAGGGCCACTGTCTGCACAGATTGTTGGCAGGCCACATGTGAGCCAGAGGCTGTATGTTCACCTGTGTTATAGTCATCGTCTGATGATATGCATTTTGACAAATCTTTGTTCTCTCATGATTTTGTTAAGAATGTTGCCCTTTTTGACTTGCAGCTGGATGAAGTATATAGAGGAATTTTATGTAAGCAATTGCTTTTGCAGTTTTCAGTGGATTACTGTGAAACTTGCTGTATAAACTTGATTACAAGTTGAGTGCAACTGCAATAACGTAGACCCTGATCTCCCATTGCATAATGTGCCAGCAGGTCTGGGTCTTTGATGTTTGTACAATTGATAACTCCTAATAAACTGCAAAGACCCAAATCTGCCATTGCATTATGATATCATAGATCTGGGTCTATGTAGTTTGCAGTTCTGTCCAACTTTTATGTGAATATATATGGTAGTACACATTATGGGTATCAAAAGATATGCATATTAACCAGTCATTGTACTGTTTACAGAAGAGTTATGTGCTGTTTATTTTTTTTTATCCATCATGGGGTATGGGTGAAATGAGGGGTAGAAGCGAGTATATATACATGAACAAAGTGCTCCTTATTTCATAATAATAGTAATAATAATATTGCTGGATATACAGCAATTTAACTTTTTTTTTAAAGACTTATATAGTTACACTTGCAAATTAAAATATAAAATAATTTGTCTTTAAAATCTCCTTTTCCTGGTCTCAAATATTTTTTTTCAAATTGCATGTTTTAATAATGACATGGTGTTTTTTTTTATTGAATCACATGTGTTTAATACTGACATATTTTTTCATAAAATGACATGTTTTTAATACTGACATAGTTTTTTCAACATTTTTTTTTCACTTCAGACAGAGGCAATGATAACTGGTTAATAAAATATGAACAGGCTTCTTCCCATATGACCACAGATAAAGAGGTAAGACACTTTTAAGGCCCCAAACTTGAACCTCTTGTCTGGCCAAAGATCACAAAACATTGTTGACCACAAGTCTTGGCTACATGCATGTGCTTGGTCAAATATTAAATGAATTGAAAGAGTCTGCTTTTATAAAATCAGTGTTTACTGTGCAGTTCAGATTGACAAGATTATTAAATGATGTCATCCATGTGATGTTATGTCACATTTTACTACAGGTATCATAGTGCTGCTGATGAGGGTGAATATAGAATGATGTCATTGCAATAAAAGTCCTGTGAGAAAAAATGAAAGGTTCAGGTTTTCAAGACCCTGGGAATTCTGTAGCAATTTTTGAACTGCTGTAAAGTCTGTTGAATGCTTTCAAATGTAGATGACTAATTTAATCTCAGAAGTTGCATCGTAATGAACAAATTTCTTCACCTTCATATCATTATCTTTTTTTTTTGTAGTTGATAATGGGAACCTGTGATCTACAACCAGTGCAAATCTGTTGCATTTTTAAATACTCATTCAACTATTATTTTCTGGAGAATTAGTGAAAGGGTGTATTTTTCCCAATGACTCTTCCTTGGGATGTATGTTTACCTAAGATGAGCACAAAAATGGATACCAATATATAAAACTTTAATTGATTCTGGATTACTGGATCCATAGCTATGTAAAATATCAATTTTGGCAAAATGTCACCCTTAATGTGACGTCAGGATATTGTTCTGCCAGTGAATAATACATATGTAACTGTTAACAGTGTAGGCCCATATTTGCTGATGCATTATGTGCTTCCAGGTCAGGGTCTGTTTTTCCTTTTGGAATGAGGTGTGGATCCAGATATGTTGATGTATATGTGCTGCCTTATTAGGGTCTGTGCTGTTTGCTTCAGGGTGAGCATAGTGCATTCTCATCTGCTGGTGCATTGCGGACTGCCAGATCAGGGTTTGTTTTTGCTTATGGAGTGAACAGTGTAGATCCAGGTTTGCTGGTGCATTATAAGCTACCAGAGCAGAGTCTGTGCTTTTTGCTTATGGAGTGATCATCATAGACCCGGGTCTGCTGGAGCATTATTGTAGATCTAGGTATATGCTTTTCATTGGTACAAATCATACACAAGGACGTATATTTTATAAAATAAAGCAGAGCTCCACTGGTCATAGACGAGAAGTTTTTGGGATGGTCTGTTATCCATTATCTGATATCTGTCCATTGTTCATCATCTGTTAATCCATTTGCATAAGTTTATGATTGCTACTTCATCTATACTGCTTGGGAGATTGTCATGAAACTTTACACTCACACACATTCATCACTTGGTCTAGTTGTTCCTAAATGAAAATGGTGTCACTCTGATATCCAATATGGCCATAATGATGGCCATCTTGAAAATCTTGTTCTCACTATTTCATCCTGAATGGTCATATCAACATGGGGTTTTACTGAAAGAATTCTTATAATGACAGGCTGGTCCTAAATGACAATAGTGTTGATCAGATATCCAATATGGTTGCCACAACTGCCGTCCTGAAAATCTTATCACTACTCCTAAATAAAAGTGATGTTGCCGCGTGCAGTTTTCACCAGAAGTCTTCTTATGATGTCTAAATGAAAATGGTGCTGGTGCTGCTTACACATCCGATATGCCCACCACAGCAGCCACCTTGAAAATCGTGTTATTGTTGTACCTATGGAGTGAATGATTGTGTCAGTATTGATATTCTGTTAAATGACTTCATATATTATCTTATGTTGTCCTAAATGAAAATTGGTGCTGCTTGGATATCCAGTATGGCCATCACATTGGCCATCTTGAAAATGTTATCACTGCTCCTGAATGAATGGTGATTTCAGCATGTGATTTTTACTGGAAGACTTCTTAGGATATCTAGTTGGTAATGCATGCAAACGGTGCTGATCTTAATTCCAATATGGCCACATGTGCAGCCAACTTGAAAATCATGACATTGTTACTTCACCTAAACAGAAAGTCGTATCAACATGGGGATTACACCAGAAGACTTGCTCTGATGTCTTTTTGGTCCTAAGTAATGTCCTTTTGGTTCTGAATGAAAATGGTATCAATCTGAAATCCACAGCAACTAATTTGAAAATCTTGTTATTGCTGAAGAATATCAGAGAGGGTTTTGAAACTCTTCAGTTACAAGGAAGAAATGATATCTTGGATTCCTGGAAGTTCTTTTTGGAGGAATTCTTACTTTTTTTTAGACATGGAGAATTTTTGTTAATGAGATCTGTTTGTCTTATTCAAAGATTTGTTTCAGTTAAATTGATTAAGTTTCCAAATCCTGACCAGTGTAATTTTCTTAATTTTATGTTGAAGTTATTAATATATCAGAATTACAGATCATCTCACTTTAGCATTATCTTTCATTTTGATCATTTTTTAAAAATAAAACCATATTTGGTAATGGAAATAAAATATCTACCTACCAACTAAAAAGATAATTCCTACCTGAAATTGTTATAGCTCAACATGGCATATTGGGCCTTGAATTTAACATAAATTTCTTTGTAGTCAGAAGGACTAGTAGATTGAAAATTTGACTTGGCTTGCTGAATTTTCATGAATCCTTTCCACCAAATGCTGATTGGCAATAAATGAAAGACCATTCATTAGACTGCTGAAATTGTGAAAGCTACTAGCCTGACAGGAACTTGACTAGTCATCTGACTGCTGAATTTATGAAAATGAATAGTCTGGCAGGATATTTACTAGCTTAACAGTTGCAGACTGTTGTTAATTTCAAGTCCTGCATTAGAATATGTGAGCTTATGGTATTATTTTTTGTTGACGATGCCTTGTCCATTCACAATTGTTATTTACAACTTCTATGAAGATTGCTTGGCCCCAATTGCAGATAACTTTACAGGAAGCATTCTGTAATCAAGGCAGTTTTAAGTTTGTACAGTGATGCTGACCCACACTCCAATGTGGCTGCCATTTGTGGAATAGAAAAACAAAATTTGATCAAATTTTGTGGAAATCCTCATGGCATAAAGGCCGTACAAATGTTGCTGATGCACTATCAAATATGGTCACTATGGTCACTATCAAATATGGTCACTTTGAAAAAATGTAGAAAGTCTTTAAACAGTTCTTCTCAGAAATGACTTTTGAGAATTTGACCAAATTTGGCAGAAAGCATCCTGGCATGAGAGGCTTGTATAGAGATTATGCTAATTTGCCATCAGAATTATTAAAAATAGAAAAACCTTTAAGCAGCCACTTCTCTAAAATGGCTATAAAAATGGCTGCCATTGCTTAAATAGAAATGTTTGTCAACATTTTCCTTTTAAAAAGCACTGAAGAGAATTTAATGAAATTGATAGACACTATCCTGGCATAAAACACTTTTAGATTTATGCAGGTGATGTCCATCTGCTATCAGATGTGACCACCATAATTTAAAATTTAAATAGCTGCCTTTTTCTGTCTGCATCTTGCATGCTGACTTGTGACAAAACTGTTTCAGTGTTCATGTTTTACTTTTTGTTTAGGATGATGGTTTACAATTAAATGTGTATAATATACAGCAACTTGTAGTCCATGTATGACATATGATCTGTACTTATGCTTTTTTTTAAGTCTGATGACTGGAGCATGGTAGAAAATCCGGAGATATCCATAGCTGCTATAGACAATGGTCTTGCCTTTCCTTTTAAACATCCTGATGAATGGAGAGCATGTAAGTAGTAACTTTAGTCATCATTCTCAATATCTCAACTTCATCGAGTATTCTCAGTCTTATAAAGTTATCAACTGAAATGTATTTTGGCCATATGACTTCAAAAGAGCACAACAGACTATATTTTGTAATTTTAACTGATAGGAATACCTAGATCACAGTATTGTAATTAATCATGTATAAAAATACTTAATCAGTTGTCACTTAAAGAAGATAACTTTTTAATTTTTTATTTTCTAAAACTTCACTAGAAAATGATACTCAGAATAATTTCTAAACTGGTTTAAAACAACCTCTATAACGAGTGTATGAGAGCACATGCACAGGTGTCTTCAAACCATGGTGTTCATCTATTCAAGCCACAGTGGTCACTTGTTACAGATTAGTAATCTGATCTTTTACAACAACATATTTAGGGACTTAATTCAAAATTAAATGTGAATTGTGTGGACTGTCAGTTTTTGGTGAAGTTGTGCAGTGTAGAAAAATTTGATTGTTTGTTCTAGTTGCAGTTCCTTAAGTATGTTACTTGTATTTAGAATTATGTAATTTAGATACCTGTATCAATATATATATATATATTACTCTGCTCATAGCTGTTTGCTGAATTTACGCATGTCTTTATTACAGATTCCTAAAGCTCAGTAATTAGCAATAGTTTAGATTTTCCTCTCGACAAATTTATTTAATTTAATGCTAATTACATGATTTTGTTTCCAGTAAGTTTTGATTGTGGGCGAACTTTTTAGAACATTGTATAAAAAACTAAATATATCTCAGTGCATCGTCAAAAGATAAATATATTGACTATATACCATTCTCCACCATCCTCTGGGAGGGGAAAATGATTTTTGTGTGATTTGTTCATCTTTTGTCACACTTTTCTTCTAGACATAGATATCTGTGAAAAAAAACCCACCCGAAAACCTTTTAAAAGGACATGGGAAAACTGTAGTTCCCAATGCACTACATGTGCTAAAAATCAAATAAGCTTATTTTGTACCTTAACATTATCAGTTTTTCCTTGGACACTATTATTGCAATAAATGTTTTATCATGTAATCACCGAAACCATGAAACATTTACATGGTTAACCTTAAATGAGCTGTAGAATGGAATTTTCTGTTCTAGATCTTGCTCTCATTTAACTTGAGTGTACATTCTTTATCTACAAGCATTTATTATGGTAAATAACAAGGTTCTCTGAATCACCTTTCTTTTGAAATTAATAAATAAAATAATCATTTATGAAGGGACATATTGTATAGTTGCATGAATTAGTCTCTTTTATCATTAATTCAGGATTAGAATTAATTAAAGTTTCCTTGCAGTAAGTCTGACTTTAACCTCAAAAATATGTTACCATAGCGGTAGTCAAAGACTTTATATTGCAACTCAGCCACCTATCACAAAGATGCACATGGATTAACATTTAATGAAAAAAAGTTGAAAGTATATTTTATTAACTTTTTTCCTGACAAAAAAGCATACCCAGGTGAGTGCACAATCAGAATTTGGGGGACATACAGTAAAAAATTTGTGGGAGACCTCCAAACCTGTGCTCTTTCTGCAACACTTTGATTGTATTTATGTAGTGTCAGTGAAAGGTAAAGTAAAACTGAATCACACAAATATTTTGTAAGAAAAACCCTTCCAAATAAATGTAAACATTGAGTTCAACAAGATAAAATATACAATGTAAGATGTTCGATTATGTAAAATGTATATAAAAATAACAGGTAACGGTAACATATGTATAAATATGTCTTGAGAACAATGAACCCAAACCTGACCTAGCTGGATGATTAGATGCCATTAGATTGACTTCATTCTTATTATTTTTGCATATTTAACTATTAATGCTGAAATTTGATTCTGTATTTTTAAACCTCTTTATAAACTTCACGTCCACAGTGGACACATTTAAATGTCCTGTGTATACAGGTTTTGCTGCAACTAGTATAGCTTCTCTTGACATCATAGGTATTACCAACATGATGTCTGTCATCAAAGTGGTGTCTGGTCTAAGCAATAAATGTCTAAAACACTGTGTACACAGTGTCCCGACATGAAGCTGCATGATGAAACTGATTTGAATTCAACCATTACCCATATCTGTATGCAAGGCATTGAATACTGTGCCCAACTCAACCATTACTCATATCTATATGCAAGGCATTGAATACTGTACCCAACTCAACCATTACCCATATTGAATACTGTACCCAACTCAACCATTACCCAGATCTGTATGTAAGGCAGTAACTGCATACTACAGCCAACTCAACCATTACCCATATCTGTATGTAAGGCATTGAATACTGTACCCAACTCAACCATTACCCAGATCTGTATGTAAGGCAGTAACTGCATACTACAGCCAACTCAACCCTTAACCGTATCTGTATGTAAGGCATTGACTGCATACTACAGCCAAATCAACCATTACAAAGATCGGTATATAAGGCATTGAATACTGTACCCAGCTGAACATTTGCTAAGATGTGTATGTAAGGCAGTGACTGCATTCTATACCTAACTCAACCATTATCCATATCTTTTATATAAGGCAGTGATTGCATGCTGTACCCAACTCAACCATTACCCATATCTGTATGTAAGGCAGTGACTGCATATTGTACCCAACTCAACCATTACCGATCTCTGTTTGTAAGACAGTGCATAACACAGCCAACTCAACCATTACAAACCCAACTCAACCATTACCCATATCTGTATGTAAGGCAGTGACTGCATACTACAGCCAACTCAGCCATTACAAAGATCTGTTTATAACATTGAATACTGTATGCAACTGAACATTTGCTAAGATCTGTATGTAAGGCATTGACAATGTGCATTCTATACCTAAAACAACCATTACCCATATCTGTATCTAAGGCACTGACTGCATACTGTAACCAACTAAACCATTACCCATATCTTTATACAAGGCATTGACTGCATACTGTACCCAACTCAACCGTTACTAATATCTGCATATAAGCCATTGACTGCATACTGTACCCAACTCAGCCATTACTAATATCTGTATGCAAGGCATTGACTGCATACTGTACTGAACTCAACCCTTACCCATATCTGTATGTAAGGCAGTGATTGCATACTTTATCCACCTCAACTATTACCCATATATGTATGTAAGGCAGTAACTGCATACTACAGCCAACTCAACCCTTGCCCATATTTGTATGTAAAGCAGTGATTGCATACTGTATCCACCTCAACCATTACCCATATCTGTATGTAAGGCAGTAACTGCATACTACAGCCAACTCAACCCTTACCCGTATCTGTATGTAAGGTATTGACTGCATACTACAGCCAACTCAATCTATACTCATATCTGTATGTAAGGTAGTGACAGCATACTACAGCCAAATCAACCATTACAAAGATCGGTATATAAAGCATTGAATACTGTACCCAGGTTTGACATTTGCTAAGATGTGTATATAAGGCAGTGACTGCATTCTATATACGTAACTCAACCATTACCCATATCTGTTATGTAAGGTATTGACTGCATACTTTAACCAACTCAACCATTACTCAGATCTGTATACAAGACATTGAATGCATACTGTACCCAACTAAACCATTACCCATATCTTTATACAAGCCATTGACTGCATACTGTACCCAACTCAACCATTACTAATATCTGTATGCAAGGCATTGACTCCATACTGTACCAAACTCAACCACTACCCATATCTGTATGCAAGACAGTAACTGCATACAACAGCCAACTCAACCATTACCCATATCTGTATGTAAGGCAGTGATTGCATACTGTATCCACCTCAACAATTACCCATATATGTATGTAAGGCATTGACTGCATACTACAGCCAACTCAACCCTTACCCATATCTGTATGTAAGGCAGTGACTGCATACTACAGCAAAATCAACCATTACAAAGATATATAAGGAATTTAATAATGTACTCAGCTTAACATTTGCTAAGATGTGTATGTAAGGCAGTGACTGCATTCTATACCTAACTCAACCATTACCCATATCTGTTATATACAGCAGTGATTGCATATTGTACCCAACTCAACCATTACCCATATCTGTATGTAAGGCACTGACTGCATATTGTACCCAACTCAATCATTACCGATGTCTGTATGAAAGACAATGACTGCATAACACAGCCAACTCAACCGTTACAAAGATCTGTATGTAAGGCATTGAATACTGTACCCAACTGAACTTTTGCTGAGATCTCTATGTAAGGCAGTGACTGCATACTACAGCCAAGTCAACCAGTACAAAGATATGTAAGGCATTAAATACTGTACCCAATTTGACCATTACCTGTGTCTGTATTTAAGGCAGTGACTTCATGCTACAGTCAACTCAACCATTCCACAGATCGTTATATAAGGCAGTGATTGCATATTACAGCCAACTCAACCATTACCCATATCAGTATTTAAGGTAGTGACTGCATGCTACAGCCAACTCAACCATTACAAATATCTGTTTATAAGGCATTGAATACTGTACGCAACTCAATATTTGCTAAGATCTGTATGAAAGGCATTGACAATGTGCATTCTATACCTAACACAACCATTACCCATATCTGTATGTAAGGCATTGACTCCATACTGTACCCAACTCAACCATTACCCAGATCTGTATACAAGGCATTGACTGTATACTGTACCCAACTAAACCATTACACATATCTTTGTACAAGGCATTGACTGCATACTGTACCCAACTCAACCGTTACTAATATCTGCATATAAGCCATTTACTGCGTACTGTACCGAACTCGACCATTACCCATATCTGTATGTAAGGCAGTGACTGCATTTTGTACCCAACTCAATCATTATCGATGTATGTATGTAAGACAGTGACTGCATTACACAGCCAACTTAACCATTACAAAGATCTGTATATAAGGCATTGAATACTGTACCCAATTGATCTTTTGTTGATATCTCTATGTAAGGCAGTGACTGCATACTGCAGCCAACTCTGCCACTACAAAGTTTTGTATGTAAGGCATTGAATACTGTACCCAACTCAACCATTACCCATGTCTGTATGTAAGGCAGTGATTGCATACTACAGCCAACTCAATGATTACCCATATCTGTATGTACTGTACCCAACTTGACCATTACCCATATCTGTATGTAAGGCAGTGACTGCATACTGTACCAAACTCAACCATTACCCAGATCTGTATACAAGGCTTTGACTGCATACTGTACCCAACTCAACTGTTACTAATATCTGTATATAAGCCATTGACTGCATACTGTACCCAACTCAACCATTACCCAGATCTGTATTTAAGGCAGTGATTGCATACTACAGCCATCTCAACCATTGCTCATAACTGTGTACAAGGCAGTAACTGCATACGACAGCTAACACAACCATTACCAATATCTGTATGTAAGGCAGTGATTGCATTCTGTATGCACCTCAACCATTACCAATATCTGTATGTAAGCAGTAACTGCAAACTGCAGCCAACTCAACCCTTATCCATATATGTATATAAAGTATTGACTGCATACTACAGCCAAATCAACCCATACCCATATCTGTATGTAAGGCAGTGACAGCATACTACAGCCAAATCAACCATTACAAAGATCGGTACATAAAGCATTGAGTACTGTACCCAGCTTGACATTTGCTAAGATGTGTATGTAAGGCAGTGACTGCATTCTGTATACCTAACTCAGCCATTACCCATATCTGATATGTAAGGCAGTGACTGCATATTGTACCCAACTCAACCATTACCGATGTCTGTATGTAAGATGGTGACTGCATAATTCAGCCAACTCAACCATTACAAAGATCTGCATATAAGGCATTGAATACTGTACCCAACTGAACTTTTGCTGAGATCTCTATGTAAGGCAGTGACTGCATACTACAGCCAACTCAACCATTACAAAGATTTGTATGTAAGGCATTGAATACTGTACCAACTCAACCATTACCTGTGTCTGTATGTAAGGCAGTGACTGCATACTACAGCCAACTCAACCATTGCCCAGATCTGTATAAGGCAGTGATTGCATACTACAGCCAGCTCAACAATTACCCATAGCTGTATGGAAGGCAGTGACTGCATACTATACCCAACTCGACCATTACCCATATCTTTATGGAAGGCAGTGACTGCATACAATACCCAACTTGACCATTACCCATATCTGTATGTAAGGTAGTGACTGCATACTACAGCCAACTCAACCATTACAAAGATCTGTATATAAGGCAATGACAATGTGCATTCTATACCTAAAACAACCATTACCCGTATCTGTATGTAAGGCATTGACTGCATACTGTACCCAACTCAACCATTACCCAGATTTGTATACAAGGCATTGACTGCATACTGTACCCAAGTAAACCATAACCCATATCTTTATACAAGGTGTTGACTGCATATTGTACCCAGCTCAACCATTACTAATATCTGCATATAAGCCATTGACTGCATACTGTATCCAACTCAACCATTACTAATATCTGCATATAAGCCATTGACTGCATACTGTATCCAACTCCACCATTACTAATATTTGTATGTAAGGCATTGACTGCATACTATACCCATCTCAACCATTACTAATATCTGTATATAGTGCATTGACTGCATACTATATCCATCTCAACCATTACTAATATCTGCATATAAGCCATGGACTGCATACTGTATCCAACTCCACCATTACTAATATCTGTATGTAAGGCATTGACTGCATACTATATCCATCTCAACTATTACTAATATCTGTATGTAAAGCAGTGAATGCCTACTACAGCCAACTCAACCATTGCTAATACCTGCATATTAAGGCATTGACTGCACACTGTACCCAACTTGACCATTACTAATGTCTATATACAAGGCATTGATTGCATACTGTGCCCAACTCTACCATTGCCGATATCTGTATACAAGGTCTTGACTACATTCTGTACCCAACTCAATGATTACAAAGATCTGTTTGTAATGCATTGACTGCATACTGTACCCAACTCAACCATTACAAAAGATCTGTATGTAATGCATTGACTGCATACTGTACCCAACTCAACCATTACCCATATCTGTACACAAGGTCTTGACTGCATACTGCACCCAACTCATCGATTACAAAGATTTGTATTTAACGCATTGACTATACCTAACTCGTCTTGCAGTTCTTTAATTTGCTATATGTCTTTCACATAATACTATGAGAGGATTCAGTTGTTAGACTTGTCATAGTTGAATCAGTTGAATCATATCAGATAAGTTCAGTCAAACATTTTTAGGAACATTGTGATTTGCTTTCATACTGCTGCAATATTATGTACTTAATAAAAATATCCAAAAGGCAACTATGTGTACTATCTGGATATACACTGGCTAACATCTAATATACCACATTTTTGTTTCTTTACACAATAGGCACTAAGTGAACTAAGCCATTTACACACATAAATGTTCAGTCATTTTTCCAAGATATTGTCCACACATTCAAACAAATATATTAAGTATCAAATAGTGACCTTGGAAATCTCTTTCAGGTCATTAGAACCAAAAGTAGTTAGGTTTGATTTAGTGATAATAGAAATACATTTGTCACAAATGACTTCACCTTGTAGGCACAGAATCCTACTCTGTGACCTTGAAAGTTAGGGACATTACATATCACACTGAAAACAAACTTTTATTTCATTCACCTTGCTTGAAATTTTCTATCCTTCTGCCAAGTATTTGTGCCATAGAATGATATTAATTGCCTTGATGGGGAAGAGAGAGCCAAAAACAAATCTCTTCTAGCTTTTATTGATTAACAATAAAACCTCTACGTCAGTCTGTACTAGCTTATAATTCTTGTCCAACTGCAAACAACATAGACCTTGGTCTGTAGATGCATGATATAGAAGTTGAATTCAACTGCAGACAGTGCAGACCCTGATCTGCCATTCCATAATGCACTGGCAGTTCAGGATCCATGTTCTACTGATTACTCCTAATGAACCGCATCAAGTCAGCATTTAGCATCTTGACCTTTATTTAGAACTTAAATTTTAAATGGCACAGTATGGTCTGTGTTGTGATAACTGTCTTATTTATTACCTACTTTATTTACTTCACATAAAATATTTTAAAGTTCCCTTGAACTCCAGTATGCCTGAAAGAACCTTTTTTGTGGGATGTGGGGAAGGGGCTATGATTAACTGAAAATTGGTATAATTTTTATGATGCTTTCTTGAAGGTTTCTGTTTGCATTTGTAGCATTTAAATCCTAATCAAGTGTTTTGTATTTGATTGTAATGATGTAACATCAGCCAGTGAAGTCCTTTGTATCCGATGTGCACACATACTGACACAACATCAGTTAGTACACCATGAAGTCCTTTGTATGCCATGTGCATTATATTGTAATGAGATGTCAACTGAAATGATTCATCGATACATCGATGCATGAATACTTTTGCTGTAATAATACACATATTGATAGAGGAGGTGGAGAATCGATACAAAACTATACTTACCGCATGCAAGTCATTTTAATTTTCAGTAGTCATGAATAATTTATTAGTTTCCCTTGTTATTCTTCAAATTTAGAAGTCATCTGAAACAGCATTTGCAGTCACAGTCATTTTTATTTGTAAAAGCTAATAAAACCATTGAGAATACTCTCTTACCATCTGCAAAATTAACACAAAGTAACATGGTTCGGAATCTGCTCCCCCCCCCCCAATTCCATGCTAGTTATCTTAACCCAGCAGCATGTTCAGTATGTAGGATACATTCCAAACGTGTTCCACATGTATAATGAAGTACTTTTCTATTTATTTAATAACCACTTTAACCCGAAATTTCTACTTTGAATTGTATCTTGTCTACTTTGGTCGATTTGAAGAGTGTTCCTGTGGCCTGAACAGTTAGAGCATCTGCCTTGAATGTGGGAGGTTGTGGGTTCAAACCCCGGCCAAATCATACCGAAGACTTATAAAGATGGTTCATGGAGCTGCCTCACTTTGCACTCCACATTAAGAGGATAGTGTTAGGACTGGTCAGCCTGGTGTCCGGATAATGTGACTTGGTGGGACATGATGCTGTATGTCTGTGGCATGATGCCCCAGTGCTAGACATCGTTATAAACTGCCACACTGCAGACATCATAGCATTAATTAATTCTTTGCACTTAATGCACACAATGTATTGACATACATCAACTTGGTTTTGACCAGGATTTGCTCAGAGAATCCAGCAGAGAAGTTTGAACACCAGGACCATCAAGTCTCTAGTGAATGTAGTCATGAACACTAATGAATCTTGCATTACCTCAAAGACCCTATTGAATTAAATTTGAATTGTAGAAATTGCAATGTTTTGTAACAGATAATATTACAAAAATATGGTGTGACAAATATTATTTAAAAAGGGGAAATTTTGGGCATATGGAAATTGGAGCTAGGCTTGTGGATTCTGTCAGGGCTTGTGACCACTTTTAAGTCACCAGCCTTGGGCCTGTTCTAAATTAATTTTTCTTTGAGCACTGCATGTGCATGTCATAATAACATCAGTCAAAATTACACACCGAAGTTCTTTAATCCCCATATGCACATGGTTTTGGTTCATCAAGGTATAAAATTCATGATTGAAGAACATGCCAGGATTTTGCCTTAGTTTTAATTGGAGATTTTTGTATCAATTTAGAAACCTAAGGTCCAACCAAACAGCACATGAAAGGTAGTGAGAGGCACAAGTAATATCATTTGCAAAAGTTTCCTAAATTAAAAATGTTAAAAACTTAATATCGGGGAAATGGGCTCAACAATTAGCTGAGACCAGGTCTTTGGGGATTCACATGGTGAGATCATGCATTTTAGATGAACAAAGTTTTTTTTCTCTTCATTTTGTTACTCTTTTCAGATCCATACCATTGGACATGGTTACCTCAGGCCAAAGTTCCTTTCTCAGATGAAATTAAGGAGCTGGTTCTCCCCCAGTTATCAGATATGAATTTTGTACAAGATTTGTGTGATGACCTGTATGAATTATTTCAGGTTTGTAAAGCTGTATACTATGCATGATATATCATTAAATCTTAGCTACATTGAATGATGAAGACTTTGTCAGAGCATGCATGCCTGTTGTGCCAATACCAGATTGGTTGTCAGAGCATGCATGCCTGTTGTGCCGATACCTGATTGGTTGTCCCAAGATAAAGTACAGTACACAAATTCAAATTTTTCTAACTTCACATCTATTTTTTTTATTTAAGTATGTATAATCATTCTTCAGGTTTACATAACTTTAAAGTGGACTTTTTGTGAAAAGGTAATGACTAAATTCTCTGTTAATAAAGAAACCTGTTTTCTTTGCAGTAGTTTACTTCTGATAAATTATGGATTTTTCTTCTTGTACTTCTTCCAGACTGACAAGGGATTTGACAGATCGACATTTGAGAAGCAGATGGCTGTGATGAGGGGACAGGTAAGTTTAGAATTGTAACTTTATTTTGAATCAGTTGTGTGATAAGTTTTTATATTTGAAACACATATTCTGGTTAACTCATTACCCCCTGGAGCTTTTTGTCATTTTTGCCTCAAATGCAAGTAGGAAACACATTTTGGAGGCTACTTCAGAATACAGCCAGATAAATTTGCCCAAGAGAGTGTCATTTAGCCTGATGCCTAGTTGTGCTAGAAAAATGGTTTTTCATTGGCTGTTTCACTTGTACATGTACAGAAGGGTAAAAGTTTGATTTTGTTTTTGTTTTTTGTTGTTTATTGGACCCATCATTTTCGTGCCCTGGCTACTTTTTTTCTTCAAAATCCTCAACTTATCATACTTTTTGCAAAGGTTTGTCTGTCTGTGTGCAGTTCAGATCAATCTGCCTTAGACTTTAGGCCCAAAAGTCTAAAATATGGATACAAAATCCAATTCAGATAATAAGTGAATTTTTGGTGTAAAAATCGGGTCTCAAAAATGATGTTTTTCCCCCTGTATTTTGTAATGCAAGTAGACAATCCAGATTATTTAGTATCATTGTAGAGCTGAATCTGTCAACTTTTCTGTAATACCACCCACTTTGGTGTAACTTTGGTCTGGATGCTGCAGAGCTCGGAAGTAGTGTACTACCTCCAGACACATGAACGTGGTGCTAGGGGTTAATGAGTTTATCCAAACATTTGTGGACACAGCATATAAATATCAAATGAAACAAACTACCTAAATCAAAATTTGTCCCAGATAATACCAACCATTTCCAAGCAATCATGTACAGTTTTGTGCAAAACAATATGTCTGGTTCTGTACATGCAACAATTTCTTCTAGCTCACACTGGGTCACCTAGCACAAACTACAGTAATGTTTCCATTTTAATACATGTTTATATATTTATAAATGTTATATTTGTTAATAAATATTAATGCAAAACTGGGACATTGAGTTATACAATCGCCATATGGCATAATTCTGTTAAAAAAGGTGTAATTAGATCTGACAGCAAAATATTTACAGAGTGATGGACACAAGACAAAACAAACCTGTGTGAAAACATGATGTTAGAAGGTTGATACTGCAATTGCTTCTTGTAAAATCAAGTATTCACCGATTCCCACCTACCCACCCAAAATAGTACTTGTAGTGTTAAGAAAACTTAGCATTTGGTTCTGTCTTAACACTGAGACAAGTTCAGTGACCCTCAATCCATGATATCAGGTTTAAGGTCAAACACTGTGATAAAGAATTTTGTACTGCACTTACTGGTATCTCTAGGTCTGAGACAAGTTCATTGACCCTCAATCCATGATATCAGGTTTAAGGTCAAACACTGTGATAAAGAATTTTGTACTGCACTTACTGGTATCTCTAGGTCTGAGACAAGTTCAGTGACCCTCAATCCATGATATCAGGTTCAAGGTCAAACACTGTGATAAATCCATGATATCAGGTTTAAGGTCAAACACTGTGATAAATCCATGATATCAGGTTCAAGGTCAAACACTGTGATCAAGAATTTTGTACTGGTATCTTGTGAAGAAACATAAAAAAATAGTCTTGTTACCGGATTTGATATGTTGGAACTTCTGAAGAATATCAGAATTTCACTACTCGACAAATGAGAGGAAGAAATGCAAATTTATTACTTATTTTGGTAACCAATATTACAACTACACTGTTGCTGTCTGTCCAGCCATTCGAACCTGGGGACCTTTTCGTCGAATCAGTCCATCCAACTTTGATTTATGGGAATCTTAGTGACCTCTGTCTGTCCAACCGTACTGTCGGTGAAATGCCTTTTCCATGCCAGGTCTTTAGAACAGCTGGTACCAGTGATAGC